>JARQZK010002201.1:342500-375000 GCA_030704885.1 Cynegetis impunctata | reverse complement strand
ATAACGTGAATCCTTTGCGGACACTTTTCTTGGCGTAAATTGGAATATTGGGTTATGTTAATTTGGAATATGGATAGGATCACGTCAATTTAAATGTGCCCAATTATTTATGATTTTTCATGTCTGCATTATATTTATATAAATATATATATATATATATATATATATATATATATATATATATATATATATATATATATAAAAACATATCTATACATATATATGTATAGATATACTGTATAAAAATTGTACCAGTTCAAATATATCACTATATCATGATACAAGGTGATTCATTGGGAAACATATTTACGTCTACTGTGCATAAGGATGACTGTGGTGATTCTAAAAAAACTCTACTTCTTTAGTCTCTACCCCTTTTTAATCGATATACAGGGTGTTATACCAAATTTGTCTATTTCTTTTGTTACTCATAACTTAGAAACCACCCTGCAGATTTTTTCAATGTTTGGCAATAGTTTCAGACATACTGTTTCAAAAATTTTCATATTTCATATCTGAAAAAACAGAAAATCCAGGCCCGGCTTGCAAAAGAGTAACAAATTTTTCCAACCTAAGAAAAATACCCTGTATTTCTAGAAATTCGTTTTCACATCGGAAAGGAGCATAAAACACTGTTCCCGGAAATGAGGTTTCTTTTGTCTCAGACAATTGTACTATTCAAATTTCCAAACTTGATTTACATTTTATGATGGTTTTTTTAACAATCACATAGATTTAGAAGTATTTTCAATTTTTTATGAATAGATATTCTGTTAAATCAGAACTTCAACTCTAGCAACTTTTTGTCTGTATTTTATTTGATATAATTTGTGCCATGTTGAGAACTGAGAATATTTCATGTACAATGACGTAATTTTTTGAATAAGAAAATAATAGTGTTGTTTAATTTGTGTACCAAATGGATAAAAATACAAAATTATGGAAGTCAATGGAACGAATCAAATTCCAATCGAGAATGGATAGAAAAATCTTTGTGTTAGATTCAAACTGACATTGTAAGTGATAATGAATTTTTCACGTTGTCGGTTATATTGTAGATATTGAATTTTTGTAGTTTTTTAGTTTTGTAGCTCCCTGATGATGACAGTCGAAATATCTGTCTTATAATATTGAAAGATTACACTTGCGTTTTGCTGCTGCCTCAAACTATTTCAGAGACTGGATCTTAAGTAATTGAGCTAAAGAAAACTGCCTCTTTTATATATACATATATATATATATATATATATATATATATATATATATATATATATATATATATATATATATATATATATATATATATATATATATATATATATATATATATATATATATATATATATATATATATATATTTATATATATATATATATATATCTATATATATTATTATATATATATTTATTTTTATATATATATATATATGTATATACGTATATATATATATATATATATATATATATATATATATATATATATATATATATATATATATATATATATATTATATATAATATCTATATATATATATATATATATATATATATATATATATATATATATATATATATATATATATATATATATATATATATATGTGTATATATATATATATATATATATATATATATATATATATGATAACAATTTTGAAACTGGGTATCAATTGAAAGTTAAGGTGATAAGTCTATTGAAAATGTTTTCAATAAAGTACTACGTTGTATAATTTTGGAATTTTTGCTTCTACAAAACGGTGTAACTATTTTTTATGTTCAATAATTTATACCTAACTGAAAAAATTGCACTATTGCACAAATAACTTCACTGAACTTGAACGAATGACTCAAACAATGCCTTTCATTACAGAGTGTACTGAAAGATAACCCAAAATTGCCAATTAAAATGTGCAAAAAATAATTCATATTTAATACCAAAAACGCTACCCTCCGGTCCATTGCCTATTCCTAAGCATAACTGTGTTCATTTAATTTCAATGCATTTGTAGTCAGTTATTACTATTCAACTGATTTATTTCAAGATATTGATATAAAGGGATATTCATTCGAAAAATGATTAATAATCAAGTCTACCCTCCAACGAAGCTAGTTTCATGAATTCCAACGACAGAAAAATCCCATTTTTCCTTCAAAGTAGAATTATAAAAAATTCGACTATGGAAACAATAGACAGCTCTTTCGCTCTTCAACGAGCTCATCAGTAGTGTCCAGTATAATATAACAAACAAAATCCTCTATTATGGAATATATATTATGTTTGTTATACTATTTTCATCTCCAAATTTTCATTCCAATGCTTAGCTACGCCGTTCTGATGAGGACCAAAGAGTCCGAAACACGTGTCAACGGCTGCTTCCATATAAGCGTTCTATACCGATAATTCTGCTCTACTTTTTTAATATTTTCCTGCGACTAATTTCTTTGTTGTTAGATAAATAGTAACCTATTATTATTTTTTTCGAACATTACGTGGGTAAAGGTTTCTGTAGTTTTCCTTACCTTCTAATGATAACAATTTTGAATGTTAATATAAGACTAAATAGCACATAATGAATAACAAAGAACAACCACATCCGAAAAAAATTTTAACAAGACAAGTCGTCTGTTCTATTAAAAATTTTTTCAAATCAATAAATGTCAAAGAAATTTCAATTTTTTCGAATATCGTAGTGAAACGTCAACTTTTTAATAAAATCGAGTTTTTTAAGATTCAACCAGCCTGTAATTGCTAATAATTATCAAGAGATTAAAAATAGGCAACAACAATTCAAATAAATAATTTATATATATATATATATATATATATATATATATATATATATATATATATATATATATATATATATATATATATCTCATAAACTTTGTCATATATATATATATATATATATATATATATATATATATATATATATATATATATATATGTGTGTGTGTGTGTATGTGTGTAAAGAGAAGCAATCAGTCATTTCTCTCTCTTAGACATGCAGCTCAATAAACCAGGTAAACATGTCACCGTAAGTGGATAACTAGATTGCAGTTAGGTGAAAATGGGTACTTAGTAAACGGGTATATCATATCATCATGAATATTTGTAATGGATGCTCTTGAGATGTGTTTGTTCATGCTATGTTCAGATTCTTTCTTATTTCCACGCGTCGTGTAATTAACATACATCCATGTCTTCCGCAACAATATAAACGTATGATGCGTGAGTAAATTGCACTTTCATATAATTTCACTTCTCGTTTCATCTACACGTGTAGTAGGTTAAACCGTTACGAATTTTTTGAAATTGGATTTTTGCCTCCGGTGAATATATTATGATGCTCTCAAGGAAGGTAGGTCCAATACCTGAGGATATATGATGAATTATTTCTTACAGATTTCGCTTTCGAAATTTAAATGATGTTTGCATTCGTTGATTCTCATAAATCATCTTGTATGACAGCAGTGCAAATTGAGGTATTGTTTATTTGTCGTTACTATACATGGACCGACAGATCTTATTCAAGGAAATCCCAGCAAATATATCCTGAGAACTTAGAAATGCAGTGAAGAAAATAAAAAAGTAATTTAATTCATTAAATGACTTGCGGTGAATTCATGACTTTTTATGTTATTAATTCACCTATTAACGGTACTGAGTAAACGTTAGAGGCCATTCTTAAAATAAAGTTCTGGGGCATTCCTTTTGTAGCAGTTTTACTTTCTCTGGTTGGAAAGGAATTCCCAACACACTTTATCAATTGTTGATTTGGAGGAAGTACCTAGTAGAAACATAATAACAGAACTTATTTACAGTACCTAATTACTTTTGGGAAAGTATCCATGAATATTTTTGTTCAAATGGAATGCCAATTTTCTTCTTTCACTAAATGAAGGAGAATTCAACTCTTAATCGACATATATCAAACCAATGTTCCCTGTAACTATGTCTGATAGTTCCCAAGTTATTTAAGATTACTTTTTCTGAATATTTAGGGACATTCATCACTAGTCTCAAAGTATTGCTTTTGCGAAATTTGCCATGGAAAGACATGTTTTGATTTTGTTCAATAAACTACTGGTCAGATTAATATTTATGTATAGTTTGACAACCAGTTACAAAATATGGAAAATCAAAGTTATTCAATTCAAAATTTGACGAATTTATTTCGTATTTACGGAGAACGTAACAAAATGGTGAACAGCCGTTTATTCAACAAGAAATAGCCTCACTTGCAACCCATGAATAAGTGAAAGTTCGAAGGATTCAAATAAGGCTTTTTACAGTCCGGATAAATAAAACTACAAGAATGAGAACTTAACCTATAACTCGTGGAGAAATAATAGAAATGGTGATGCGCTCAACACAAATAAATATTAATTTTCAATATATATAGGTATATATATATATATATATATATATATATATATATATATATATATATATATATATATATATATATATATATATATATATATATATATATATATATATATATATACAATAAGGCTTAAGCGGGGAAAAATCAAGATATTAGGCAAATTTAAGGTCATAAACCCGCATACGGAAGCAGCTGTTTACACGTGTTTCGGACTATTTGGTCCTCATCAGAACAGCGAAGCCAAGTAATGGTTGGACAAACTTGGAGATGGAGAAACAAAACAATCGAAATCCTTCATTGTAAAAGATCATCGCACATTTGCAGCTAATAGCTCGATTGTTTTGTTTCTCCATCTCCAAGTTTGTCCAACCATTACTTGGCTACGCTGTTCTGATGAGGACCAAATAGTCCGAAACACGTGTAAACAGCTGCTTCCGTATGCGGGTTTATGACCTTAAATTTGCCTAATATCTTGATTTTTCCCCGCTTAAGCCTTATTGTATCTTAAGATTTATTGGTCCGAGGTCCGGTAGAAGACATAAATTGCCTCCGTGGCTTATGTGAAGATCTTGCTCCTAAACTGGAGTGTTCGAGCTGTTAGCTGCAAAATTTTGTAATACGGTTTACAAGTAGAGAGTGACTTAATCAATCTTGCTCTTCCTAATCTACGTTGAGCTTATATAAACTGAAATCGATGATTCCGCATACTGTTGCGTCATTCATCGTTACGGAAAAGCTAGAATCTGATCACATAACTCCTCCTCTTTTAAAAAAATTTCGCTACCCTTAAAGGTGGCGAATCTGTGAGAAAAGTGTATATAAATTATAATTACCATAGTGAATATAACAACTATAAATACAAGAGCTACAAAATTGAGAGTCGTAAGGTGCAGAGCCCATTGATTCCAATGTAGGAATATCCTCCTCCTTTAGACTTTTTGTCTCTTATTTGTCGTATAGGTTCAATTTATTTGCTTCTAGTGGTGTAAGATAGATCTGAGCATAGTAATTGAACACTTTCCAGGGTAGATTCTCCTGAATCCACCTGTAATGATGAAGTGATATATTTTATGAGATAACGAACCACTTTTCACATTCTCATTATCAATAAAAATTATCTTTCCAATTTCCATTTCGCATAAATATTTTTGAGGATAAAACCATTTGGACACATTCAGGGGGTTTCTTCAGGCAGAACATTTTCGTGTAAAAGATGAAAGTGTTCAATTGTAAATTTAAATCGGTAGATACTGTTAATTCTTCCGTTTTCTTTATAATGGACATGTTTGTTTTGAGGATTTCTGATCCTAATGTCACTAATAATGTTGATAGGTATTTTCTTGTAAAGTTCTTATTCTATTCGCAAATTTATATATTATATATATATATATATATATATATATATATATATATATATATATATATATATATATATATATATATATATATATATATAGGTAAATATTTTGATAGTGAACTTGTGGAATTTTCCTTCGCTCAAGTATCAAGTAGGCGAATGAAAAAATATTATAATTTGCCATCATCGTTATATATTAATATATGAATGGAAGCAATAAATTTGATGGACATTGAACTGAAACTTAATTACTGATTTAATTTGATTTTGATAGAAAAATTGGTCATAATCATGGAAAGATATTTCATTACGAAGCTCGGTAACTGTTTATCAATATTTCCGATGAAAAATATTTTAATTCAATACTGATTCAGTCAATGCCTATCTATAAGAGTTTAATAAACAAGATATCTCCTCTCAAAATTTATACGTCAGGCTTGTTTTTGATATCAAATTAACGAAGTTATGGAAATATGAAAGTTTCTTCATTGTAAAGTTGAAAGGAGGGAATTGGGCGAAAATTACCAATGTTTCACATAGACCACAAAATGAATGAATATAACAATAGTGTATGTTCCAATGGAATATTCAGCTGAAATTATTGATTATTTGAAATATTATTTACACAATGGCTTATATAATAAAAAAAATTTTGAGATAAATATTATTTTTTACCTACTTATATGGAAAATAAAAATAATGATAAATACAGTTGCTCATTTTCATTTGGCTATGATTGTCTGAACTATATAAACAGAACTAACAAGAGGTACCATTCGTCACACAAGAGGAAATTAATCGCATTGAGATATGCATAAAGCAGAAAATGAAAGGCATATTTCTTATTATTACAAGAAAGTAAATTGCTAACAAGCATATTGGTGCAGCTGTTGTTTCTTTCGTTTAACATTTATTACTCTCTGTTTTTCAAGCTCTTCAAAGAACAGTTACATGATTTCACGGCCGATTCATAATTACGGAGTGAAACAGGAACCTAAGCTCTAAGGAATGTAAGACTCATTCTAAGCTAACAAATGTTGTATTCGCAAATAATTCTAATGATGTAATCACTGACCACTCCACCAAAATGTACAATTGGAGCCCTATTTGTTTGCTACTCAAGCCGAGTTCAAGAGCGTCTTAATTGTTATTTATAAACATACAATGAAGGTGGTCCTAGCAACTTTTCGAATATAATCAATTAGGTCTATCTCAATCTGAATCTGAATTCGTTTTACACACATATATATAATATATATATATATATATATATATATATATATATATTATATTATATATATATATATATATATTATATATATATATATATATATATATATATATTATAATATATATATATATATATATATATATATATAATTATATATAATATATATATATATATATATATATATATATGTATATATATATATTTATATATATATATATATATATTATATATATATATGTATATATATAATATATATATATATATATATATATATATATATATAATATATATATAATATATATATATAATATATATTATATATATATTATATATATATATATATATATATATATATATATATATATATATATACATTAACATCAATGAATTAAATGTTCAATAAATATTTATGCACCCAATTAGTTATAGGAAGATTGTTTAATTTTAGAGGAACATTAAAATTTTGATAAATTCATCTTCCTCACAACACATAGATGTTGCAACACATGCTATGTGAATACTATTTTTGTTTCGTGAAATTCCATTTAAAATTTAGTTTTCTGTTGCAAATATATTATGTTTATTAAGGACGCCTTCCGCAATCCATTAAAAATTAGCTACAAAATCGAGAATCACGTTTAAAGAATTGTATAAAAAATTTGAAAAATTGCGTGGAAATAAAAGATTATAAATTTTTCAGGAGATATTGTTATGTGAAAGTTTTAGCAGATCAAATATTTCTATCCAGAAATCTACCCAAGTAATCATGTAAGTATTCCATAGGTATACGAATTGATCATTGCAATTTCGGTTTTCAAAACGTAAATACCTACTACGCTCTAGATTGTATATACCATGCGAGATTTT
This sequence comes from Cynegetis impunctata, assembly GCA_030704885.1. Lineage (NCBI taxonomy): Eukaryota > Metazoa > Arthropoda > Insecta > Coleoptera > Coccinellidae > Cynegetis > Cynegetis impunctata. The sequence continues at coordinate 367,155 of JARQZK010002201.1, read as the reverse complement.
GCGAGCAGTTTAATGAAACTTTTATATTCTATCTTTCTCTGATATAAACAAAACTTAAATATACTACGTTTATTATCACAAAAATAATTTGAAGAAACTACGATTGCAATTTCAGTCAATAGAGCATCATCAGGCAGATTGAGTTAAGAACTGAATACATAACCATAGATTTGCGCTTACGGGTGGGAAATAATTATTGCAGATACCTAAATAGACAAGAAGAACACATTTCAAGAAGAGCTAATCGCAAAGGAATTTCCTAAATTGGTACAATGGTCAATTGGTATAATGGTAAAGCAAGAAGTCAACTAGCGTACAGCAGCATATATCCTCAATCGAAAGTAGAAAAACCGGAAAAATTCACATCTATAACATATTTTGGTCCTCTAACAGAAAAAAGTTGCTAATGTCATACCTAAATGTAATATTAAAATTGCTTTCAAACCTGAGACAAAATTCTCAGGATTTTTATTCAATGCCAAAAATATCACTTCAAAATTTGAAAGTTCAGGAGCGTATAGGTTGATTTGTCCTGTATGTAAAGGAGTGTAAATAGGTCAGACTGGTCAATCGTTCATGACAAGATTTAAAGACCACCAACAATCTCTTTTGAAAAATAAAACGGATTCAAGGTTTTCAAATTATTGTCGTGAAAACCACCACCCATTTCCACAAATAGATAACTTTTAAATTATGCACAAATTACCGAAAGGAGCCAAACTTACTTATCATTAGAAATTTTTAAACTCAATCATAATGCAAAAGATATCTTGCTGAACAACCAGATTGACTTGAATATCTTCTCCTATATTCAGTGTATTCAAACATTAACGATTTTTCTAAAGAACATTGTATTGTACCAATTTGGGAAATTCACTCGATTAGCCTTTCTTGAAATATGTTCCTCTTGTCTATTTAGGTACCTACCTGCAATAATTCTTTCCCACCCGTAAGCGCAAATCTATAATTATGTACCTATTCAGTTCTTAACTCAATCTGCCCGATGATGGTCTAGTGACCGAAATTGCAAGCGCACTGTTATATATTTTTCAAAGTATTTTTTTGATAATTTTTTACTTACTATAGTAACCAATCTAATTACTTAATTTAGAGTCATGCTTCAAATTTCATCCAATCACATATGGATTACAGCGATAATACCCTACATGTGGTGTTTTCAGTTTGGTGTAGTTTTGTTAAATGAAAATGAAGTTTGCAATATTTCACTATATAAGGGTCTAATGACTCAGTTTTGAGTGATTGTATATGATATATGATTATATATATATATATATATATATATATATATATATATATATATATATATATATATATATATATATATATATATATATATATATATATATATATATATATATATATATATATATAAATATTAATGATTTATTCGCAAAATCGTTCCTGCGCTCTAACCGGTTTCTTCAGTATAACCTTGCTCCTCTGAAATCAATTGAAAATTAATCTCAAAAATTAAAATTTTTTATTCCTTGCATATCTATATTTTTACTTATTCACTTCAGTCAATTGAATCTATCATGAATGTACGTTAACTTCTTCATCTCTCATGTGGTCGTTTAAATGAAAGTTAATTCGAAACCTATCAAAAATTTCAAGTATATATAACGTATGTATCAATCTATGTCAGTTCATATTTTCAAGATGAATTTGAAAATCACTGTGAAGGTCTTTCGCACGATATCCTAATGTGGGTTCAGTATACCTTCATCGACCTTCACAAATTAATCTGTAAGATTCATTGACATCAGATCTTGAAAATTCTCGAAATTGCAGTAAACTAGTCTCCAATTAATTCGTTTAACGACTCAATGGGATCGTTGGTGGTCTTTGAATATTTCCTGCTGTATATAATAACTGTATTCGCTGAAAACGAGATCGGCTCAGGTATCTCACGAGGATTTAGCTAATTAATTGACTATAGACAAAGTAATATTTGTGCTGTTTGTTTTATAACAATAAGTATCAAGACATAATTAAATTATCATAGGTATGTAATCGGTGGAAAATTCAGAAAAATTGCTGTAATACAAGAATATTCTGCATGAAATTCTTGTGAATGTTTCACCAGATCAATAAACCCTCCGTAACTAACATACGGTCTGTGAAACCGACAACTTCAATTTTCTTCGCAAAAACGATACCGCGCCAACTTATGTTTCTGCGCGTTTCAGTAGTTTCCTATTTCGTCATCTTACACTTAGTGGTACTAGGACAGTCGTTCATGACGATTATGTTTTGAGTTACTATCACTTTCGGTCTTATGGACCGATGTTAGTAGGTGTGCAAGTGATTTTCTGAAAATACTAAGTAAGTCAATATTCTTTTTTTTTTATATGAAACAGGAGTCTTAATTTATATTTGGTACCCGTTTTGTTTAAAAAGACTAAATAGAACATTTTGCTCAACAGAATGGCTGATTGGGGTTATGAAAAGGAGCATGAAAGACTAGAACGCCTATGGCAGGAATCGATCGATGAACCAGAAAATGAAGCCGCAGAAAAAAGCGATGATAGACTGGAAGATGGCGATTTTGAAATTATGCATCTAAAAAGAACAGAAAAACGAAGTATAGCTGTCTTTTCTGCTATGAATTCATGTGCCTGGAACATCTAATTCCACTGTGCTCAGGATGCAGCTTGAAAATGAATACTTGATTCAATTTTGTTTTTTCAGTTTACGGTAGCCTTTATGTTCTTGGTACTCTACTTTTGTTATTAAGTATATACTTATATAGTTATCTGTTTTCGTTTATTCATTTCAGAATTTGTTCTTTTTATTTCTCTAATGAAAATGTTTATGATTTTCAATTGAGGAAATTTCATTTTTTTAATGTTTATTATAGGACTGAAGTTATAAATAAAATAAAAATTATCAAAAATTGTCAAGAAGTGTTTACTTAATCAAAATCTGAAATAATAATAAAAATATTGCACATTATAAAACAATTATCAACGTGTAATTGAAATTGGTCTCTGAAACCGATGTTAGCTACGGTGTACTACGAACGTATGTTAGTCACGGAGGGTTAACGACGGTTTACATTATATTTCTCTTAGTGCAGATGAAAATTTTCATAGAAATATTCAAACAATCTCATGATATGAATATTCATGGGTAAACTGCTTTTAGATTTAGTATTCAATATCGAGTGGTACATTTAATATTGTAAAACTGAATTAGGATAAAGATTATATCCAGGAATTATGTCATAATTTTTTTTCCCTTGAATTGGAAAATGTTAGACTAGAATCCATCTCTTTCAAGTTCGTCAATAAAATAAACTGAGATTGCGAATTACTTCCTTTAAATATATATATATATATATATATATATATATATATATATATATATATATATATATATATATATATATATATATATATATATATATATATATATAGGGCTATTCAAATTCTAGTCTATGCATGGGGATTTCGATAAAGGTAAGGGGTAGATGGTTAGTTGAATGGAGGAAAAGTAGTGTATTTCAGAGGTTAATTATACGAATTTAAAAAATTTCAGATAAAAAAATCTGACCTAGCCTCTTTAGTTCTGGAGTTATAAAGAAAAAATCGAAAATTTCGAAATTCTTCTTCTGCCTATATTTTACGAAATTTTTTTAAAAATTTTGCCACTTTTCCTTTGTTTTTTTTTGAAGCGTTGCCAAATATCTGAATTAAATGTATATACAGGGTATCGTACACATTGGGTCACCCTCAACTTTTCATATTCAAATAGGGACCTGTATTTTTCATTGCATTTTTTTCAAATGTCAAGAGGCATATTTCATTTTGGCGTTCTATTTCTATTTTACTCATAAAGTGTTTCGAAAGTAGAAAACTAATACTAGTCATTCCGTACCTCATTCTATGATATTTTTCTTTAATTACAAACAATGACTCTTGGAATTCAAAAAAATGCAATGAAAAATACAGGTCCGTATTTGAAAATCAAAATCATTAAGATATTTCGATAGGCTACAAAAAGCTGCAATTGCAAAGAGACAATTTGTTCAAAAAAAAATTTCTAAAATAAATAGATATAGGTAAAAGAAGAATTTCGAAATATTCGATTTTTCGATATAATTGACTTATGAAATATGCTACTCTGCTCCCATTTAACCATCCCTTCATCTTTCATCGTTATCGAAATCCCCATGCATATTATAGATCTATATAGAGATAAAGATGTAGATGCAGATAAAGATATTTATGAAGGTATGATGTAGATGTAGATTTATTTATCACACATATTTCAAATTATAAAATACATAATTTTTTGTTAAAAAAGTATCCGTATTATTCCATCCCTATTCATGCAGTTCAAACCATCACATCAAAACATTTTCAATACGAAAGCTGAATCTCGACTATACAAAAATTTTCGAGCTTATTGAAATTTATCTTACTACTTTATTCTATGAACAATGAGTTTATGTGTCAACGTAACACATTCTCATCGCTATAGTCAAATATACGCATAAAACGTCTCGGCACGACCATTTAACCGTTTGAACAACTTCGTTTCTTGGTCTAATCAGAATTTCAATCTGGACATCACATTAAACGGATGAAAGACGATAATAAAATAGCAACGATTTACTGAGATCTAAACTATTTTATGAAAGCAGATGCGTTCGTTTTGTTATACGATTAAGTCATGTTCGTAATATATAATAGAATTATTTGAGATTCAGTAAGCTACTTCGCATGGAACATCTTTTCCATCTGAATTATCTTAAACTACTTATTTACCAGAACGAGTCGGGATTTACTTCAAGATTAAAAGCATTAATGATAATTTCAAACCGTGTTCTTGGATTTGTTTTGAAAAAACGATTCAGTGAAAATATATATCCTGTACTTTTCAAAATAAATACCGAAGGATTTTCTCAAAAGTTTTACTGATTTTTCTCTAGATAGACCGGGAGCCGAGAGGGTTTTTGCATGTATCATAGGCCCCACGACGAGGCTTTGGGGGCTGATAGACAATGTTATTCCCAACTTTGAATTCTCGGTATGGTACCCCTAAAGTGTAGCTTTTAGGAGGGGTGAATTTTCAAACGTGTTGTCTATATCCGTGCCGCTGGATCATAGGCCCCACTTTGATTCTTGTATTATGTGGTTAATCAAGTCGCCAAAGTCCGCAAACTCAATATGCCATACCAATATGGCGTCACTTAAGGTCCGCCATACTTACCGAAACGTGTAATTTTTTCACTGTGAAAATGGATCATAGGCCCCACGCTGTTGTTTCGTGATCTTTGTTAACAATGAACTGTAGAACGAAGATCTCAAAACGCCATAACTCTGAGGCGTCGCCAAGTGGCCGCCATACTGGGGCAAACATGTCATTTTTTTGCCATGAACATGTATAATAGGTAGCGGTATGGCGTTTTGGTTTTAAGATGCTCTTTTACATCACTTTAGCTGGTATCACACTGCCATACCTATAGAGTGTCGTTAAAGTGGTGCCATACCGAAAAAACCATTTTTTTTAAATTTTTAGCCACGCTCTGAAATGGCTCGGCAGAATTGCCTCAAAACTTGTATTTATAGGTTTTCGAGGTCGCTGATTACGAATTTGATGTCAAAATTGTAAAAGTCAAAATGGCGGATCCAATATGGCGGAAAAAATATTCAAAATGCTCCTTTTTTTCCTGAAAATGCGTACTTATAGGTTATCGAGATCACTGATGATTGAAATTTATCGTTAAACTACTGATCAACCAGAATTATTAATATTATGTTTACAATGTATACAAAAAAATTAGAGAAAATGAAATAATTATAAAATTGAAACGCGTCTACAGGGCACGATACATAATCTGATATATATATATATATATATATATATATATATATATATATATATATATATATATATATATATATATATATATATATATATATATATATATATATATATATATATATATATATATATATATATATATATATATATATATATATATATATATATGCATTGGTATTATCCCTATGTGAGTTCATATTTAATAAGAAATTAATGAAATAACGCTTTCATCACTTAATTTACAAATAAAACAGGCTCGTTTCTCATTATAAATGTCTTTATCCATAGCGGCAAGAATTTCACGTATACTTCTCACACAAACTGCCGGCAGAAAAATGGTTGGATTCGAAACCCGGTGAACTGGCAGCGTCCGGTCAAGAAAGAATTTTTATTATTTTATGATTACAGAATTTCCAACATCTGGGTAAAACCTGGGATAGGAAGAAATAGGAATATATAGATACCTATATTATAAAATACATAATTTTTTGTTAAAAAAGTATCCGTATTATTCCATCCCTATTCATGCAGTTCAAACCATCACATCAAAACATTTTCAATACGAAAGCTGAATCTCGACTATACAAAAATTTTCGAGCTTATTGAAATTTATCTTACTACTTTATTCTATGAACAATGAGTTTATGTGTCAACGTAACACATTCTCATCGCTATAGTCAAATATACGCATAAAATGTCTCGGCACGACCATTTAACCGTTTGAACAACTTCGTTTCTTGGTCTAATCAGAATTTCAATCTGGACATCACATTAAACGGATGAAAGACGATAATAAAATAGCAACGATTTACTGAGATCTAAACTATTTTATGAAAGCAGATGCGTTCGTTTTGTTATACGATTAAGTCATGTTCGTAATATATAATAGAATTATTTGAGATTCAGTAAGCTACTTCGCATGGAACATCTTTTCCATCTGAATTATCTTAAACTACTTATTTACCAGAACGAGTCGGGATTTACTTCAAGATTAAAAGCATTAATGATAATTTCAAACCGTGTTCTTGGATTTGTTTTGAAAAAACGATTCAGTGAAAATATATATCCTGTACTTTTCAAAATAAATACCGAAGGATTTTCTCAAAAGTTTTACTGATTTTTCTCTAGATAGACCGGGAGCCGAGAGGGTTTTTGCATGTATCATAGGCCCCACGACGAGGCTTTGGGGGCTGATAGACAATGTTATTCCCAACTTTGAATTCTCGGTATGGTACCCCTAAAGTGTAGCTTTTAGGAGGGGTGAATTTTCAAACGTGTTGTCTATATCCGTGCCGCTGGATCATAGGCCCCACTTTGATTCTTGTATTATGTGGTTAATCAAGTCGCCAAAGTCCGCAAACTCAATATGCCATACCAATATGGCGTCACTTAAGGTCCGCCATACTTACCGAAACGTGTAATTTTTTCACTGTGAAAATGGATCATAGGCCCCACGCTGTTGTTTCGTGATCTTTGTTAACAATGAACTGTAGAACGAAGATCTCAAAACGCCATAACTCTGAGGCGTCGCCAAGTGGCCGCCATACTGGGGCAAACATGTCATTTTTTTGCCATGAACATGTATAATAGGTAGCGGTATGGCGTTTTGGTTTTAAGATGCTCTTTTACATCACTTTAGCTGGTATCACACTGCCATACCTATAGAGTGTCGTTAAAGTGGTGCCATACCGAAAAAACCATTTTTTAAAAATTTTTAGCCACGCTCTGAAATGGCTCGGCAGAATTGCCTCAAAACTTGTATTTATAGGTTTTCGAGGTCGCTGATTACGAATTTGATGTCAAAATTGTAAAAGTCAAAATGGCGGATCCAATATGGCGGAAAAAATATTCAAAATGCTCCTTTTTTTCCTGAAAATGCGTACTTATAGGTTATCGAGATCACTGATGATTGAAATTTATCGTTAAACTACTGATCAACCAGAATTATTAATATTATGTTTACAATGTATACAAAAAAATTAGAGAAAATGAAATAATTATAAAATTGAAACGCGTCTACAGGGCACGATACATAATCTGATATATATATATATATATATATATATATATATATATATATATAATATATATATATTATATATATATATATATATATATATATATATGAATTGGTATTATCCCTATGTGAGTTCATATTTAATAAGAAATTAATGAAATAACGCTTTCATCACTTAATTTACAAATAAAACAGGCTCGTTTCTCATTATAAATGTCTTTATCCATAGCGGCAAGAATTTCACGTATACTTCTCACACAAACTGCCGGCAGAAAAATGGTTGGATTCGAAACCCGGTGAACTGGCAGCGTCCGGTCAAGAAAGAATTTTTATTATTTTATGATTACAGAATTTCCAACATCTGGGTAAAACCTGGGATAGGAAGAAATAGGAATATATAGATACCTACCGAAAAGGGCAAAAATATTCATAATTTGGACTTTTATTGAAATCTGTAGTATATTTTGCATTCTTTATATGTCAGCTATCAGTTCAAATTTAATTATTTCGAGCGAAGTGTTTTGAATTAAATCAATTTCTTTCTTAATGTAATCCTGGAAATGGTAAGTATTTATTTGGCATACATTATTTTATTTCATAACTAAAAATATTTTTACCATAAAACACCTGTTTTTACAGAGCAGAGCTGTATTATATACATTATATTATTAGTATTCATTTCGAAAACAATTTTACTTGAGAATAACCACTGTTGTATCTTTTTAATATGTCTATACATGCAAAAAAATTCTACACAATATTATATAGGTACATACCTACAAATTTGAAAAAAATTATATATATATAAATATATATATATATATATATATATATATATATATATATATATATATATATATATATATATATATATATATATATATATATATATATATATATATATATATATATATATATATATATATATATATATATATATATATATATATATATATATATATATATATATATATATGTGATGAACAAACTAAATTTGAATTTACTACGTTTATTATCACAAAATATTTTGAAAAATATAATACTGCGATTGCAATTTCGGTCACCAGACCATCATCTAGTGACCGAAATTGCAATCGCTGTGTTACGAGTTACGAGTTATGAACTCATTATTTTAAAGTTTATACTTTATTTTATATATATATATATATATATATATATATATATATATATATATATATATATATATATATATATGATATTGGATATATTCTCGACCGTAACAAATCAACATTCAAGGAATTATATCGGGAAGCGGTCAGTGTTGATTGAAATCTCAATTATTCTCAATATTTCGCCATTTATTTTATGGCTTCTTCAGGAGAAGCTACAAAGTATAATGTTACAATAAAATACATACAAAGAGATTTTCTTTCATTACTTACAGAGATTATTAACACACACACATATTAAAATAATAAAAAAATGAAAATAATAAACATCGACTATCACAGATGAGAACAGGAAAACGAATGACCCCGTACGAAAACAGCATGGAGTTAAACTTTATCATCATTTTTTCAATCAACACTGACCGCTTCCCGATATAATTCCTTGAATATATATATATATATATACGATTAATTGTGCACGTTAGCGACATACTATGGGTATGACTGTGATATATTCCTGCTTTATAATTCAAAATACACCTAAAATTTCCGGTATTGCAGTGGGGTCTTTAATACACTTAAACTATAAAAATGTGACAATTTTGCCAATATCTGACGTTAGCGACATGCCATAGGTATGGCAATGATATATTCGTGTTTTATACTTCAAAATACACGTAAAAACGCTGGTATGGCAGTGGGGCCTTTGATACACTTAACCTATAAAAATGTGACATCCTTTTAAGCCAATATCTGACGTTGGTGACATCGCATGGGTATGGCGCTTTCAGAACTTTGTTCAGGACATCAAAATGAACAAATGAGACACATTTTCATAGTGGGGCCTATTATACATGTTCATGGCAAAAAATGACATGTTTGCCCCAGTATGGCGGCCACTTGGCGACGCCTCAGAGGTATGGCGTTTTGAGATCTTCGTTCTACAGTTCATTGTTAACAAAGATCACGAAACAACAGCGTGGGGCCTATGATCCATTTTCACAGTGAAAAAATTACACGTTTCGGTAAGTATGGCGGACCTTAAGTGACGCCATATTGGTATGGCATATTGAGTTTGCGGACTTTGGCGACTTGCTTAACCACATAATACAAGAATCAAAGTGGGGCCTATGATCCAGGGGCACGGATATAGACAACACGTTTGAAAATTCACCCCTCCTAAAAGCTACACTTTAGGGGTGCCATACCGAGAATTCAAAGTTGGGAATAACATTGTCTATCATCTCCCAAAGCCTCGTCGTGGGGCCTATGATACATGCAAAAACCCTCTCGGCTCCCGGTCTAAGATTTGAGTTTTATTTTCTCAAAAGATATATTTCATCTGACCTACTGAAAATAAATTGAGTATAGTTTAAAAACTAAAATAGCACGCTTTAATTGCAAACCCTACTAAAAATAAGAAAATAATTAATTGTATTGTAAACAAGCAAGGGGTGATTTTTTCAATATTCAAAAAATAATTCTACTTTCATCAATTTTAGTCAGTTTTAAAATCAACCGTCACTTATTCACAATGATATAAATTATTATCTACTATTTAGTTCGGTTTGTCACTTTTTGAAATATAATTTATTTTCGTATTTTTTCGTCTCAAAATGGAATCGAAAATAATATTGATCTTCCACAGGTGTGACAAAATACCTGAAATCATCTAACTTTTATTGTTCTGTTGATCCTGGCCAGGAAATAAAACAAAGTTATTTTATAGTATCTTCCTCTGTTCCCATTACGTTTCAGAATATTCAGACGTCCTAAAATCGATAAATTAACGTTGAGATATATACAGGTAAAATTAATATGGAACTTATTTCATATAAGATTTATGGTTTCTTCATTCCTCTGGAAAATAATTAGAAATTTGGTGTCGGTAAATTTGGAAATTTGGAAATAACTATTTCTTTCCAATACGAATAATAGTTATTTAATAAACTAGTTTATTAATGACAGTGATTAATGGTTGAGATATTTTAATAGTTCGAGACCATTAATCGCTACATTAATAAACGAGATTATTACAAGATTTTTCCGTCGACGTCATCATGAATTGAGTATAAATTCTTGATTGAAATAAATTTTTATTTCGCATGACATATACTCTTGACTCAATATGTTCTATGTTCATTTCGATATATTTATATTTATGTTCCCGATGGAACAATTTGAGAAATTCATAGATGGAATATCAGACATGTGACATTCTGAATAGTTAACATTACGTACAATATCCGATAATGAATATGTGGAACTGGTGGAAGCTGAAGTGTTATTTACTTTCGAACTATTATTGAGTTAAATTTTTCGATTTGAATTATGAATTCCTTTTCTCTGTGGAATAACATTACAGACACAGAATAATTCAACTATTCCGTGCTGAATAATTCTGTGTTTGGTTGCCCATGACAATCATACATCAAAATAGGAGAAATTGCACATTAAAATGGGTCATTAATGATCAATTTCGTGTACGTTAAAGTAAGCTTTTATTTAGAGGTCGACGGAAAATATATATTTTCTATATATATTCTATGATCACTTTCTATAATTTTTCAATCACTTTCATTTTGAATTCATTAGAATTTTATGAAAAAATTTTCAGGTCAGATATTTTCGACAGAGATTTTGGAAACTTGATCCGAAAAAGTCTTGTTACTTTATACAAATTTAAGTGATCAATTTTGTGAATCATTTCATTCCTTATCCAGAGTTTTTCAATCATTTTCACTCTAGTGCATTTCTGAAAGTATTGAATACTTATTCTATTGAATAGTTATATATTTTCTTCCTTATAACGATTTCGGTCTTCTCAAAATATTTGTTGAAACACAATACTGATTTATTATCAAGTTTTGCAGATAAAATTCAATTGAGCATAACAATGAATTTTGAATATTAATTCTATGAGACGAATTCCGTTGAGATTCAATGAATCAAATCGTGAAAAACGTACTTATTGACCATAGTCAATTTCATACATTACATAAAGTGGACTGGGAAAATTCTTAAATAATTCAAAATTTATCGAACTACACCGATGTTACAGTGTAGATATCTCATCATTTCAGGCAGAACGTATTCTTGCAACGGAATTCTGCATTTTCGATCAAGCAGTGAACTGTTGGTTTCCAATAACCTTGTAAGATGGCGCTCTGGTGTGTTATCCAGACAGTGTTACCGACAACGATTTGTATAAGGGAACAATTAGAAATTAATAAATTTTTAATTGTTCCCTCCGAGTCTAAGAAGCTACACTGATGAGATCTAATAAGATCAAAACAGCTGCAGATTTTGAGTCGAAGTGGCTTGAAGTTTTCTTTAATTCGTAGTTGGATTGTGAATGTGAAATTCGCGTTGGAGAATAGGTATAACGATAATTTTTTAAATTATTGAAGAATTCTTGCTCATTTTATGTAATAGGTATATGAATCAATTTATGTAAACTCATGGGTTTCACACAACAACACTTTTTCGTTATGCATATATATATATATATATATATATATATATATATATATATATATATATATATATATATATATATATATATATAGGTATATTATTTTTGACCTTTTATATATATTATTTCATAATGTAGTCTTCTTGATATTAGGTCACATTGATTGAAACAAATTAGATGTCATACTTCTATCTTTGGTCCTTGCTGGAAATATTACTCTTATTTTGTTAAATAACAGGAAATAAGGTGAAAAGTAAAAACATGTTCATCTAAAAACCATAGTATTTTCCATTTTGTGAAATATAAATTTTACAGATATTCCAAAGCTATAAGACAGGTTCGACAAATTCACAAGTTCATGTAACGAATCGTTATAATTATTAAGGTATCGAAGTTATTATAAGGATATTAAAGCTTAAAGTCTAGTCTCATAAAGGTATACGCGCACTTATCGGAATCGTCGCGAACGGAAGCGTCTCGAAGAAAATTGTGGATTCTTCGCCCGAGAAGTTTACATTAGTTTCAATGGCAGCCCGCGCACTTCGGCGTGGCGAATCGAAGAGGCGCGTCAGTCGACGCGCGAATTCTCTTCGGACCAACTAGGAGTCCTTTCTCTTGACGCTTCGCCTCAATGCGCGGTGACAGGCGTCGAGAAGATTCAAATATTTCTTGTATCTTGTCTTATTTTTCAGTTTGTATTTCAAAAACCTTTCCCTCTGACATACAGAAATATTTGAAAATTCTTCATCTTGTATAAGATCATTAAAGAAATGATGAAATTAATCGTAAGTGTTTCTATTTTGAGTTATATTAGGAACCCAGCATTTCTTCCTGTTTTTTTCTTCTTCTTCCATAGTGACAATTAAACTTAATACAAGAAGATCCTCTTCTGACGAACTGCTCATCGTACCTCACAAGACAACGTACTGCGTTCTTTCAAATGCTGAAATAAATGAAATTCTCGCCGAGCAGTTCGAGAAGTGACGCGACGCTTCGGCCAAGTGCGCGGACATCAGCTAAATGACGCTTCGTCTCGCGACGCTTCCGATAAGTGCGCGTAAACCTTAAGGCGTCGCGAACCGAAGAGGCGCGTCAGTCGACGCGCGAATTCTCTTCGAACCAACTAGGAGTCGTTTCTCTTGACGCTTCGCCCCAATGCGCGGTGACAGGCGTCGAGAAGATTAGAATATTTCTTGATTCTTGTCTTATTTTCAGTTTGTAGTTCAAAACTTATCCCTCTGATATACAGAAATATTTGAAAATTGTTCATCTTGTATAAGATCATTGAAGAAATTATGAAATTAACCGTAAGTGTCTCTATTTTGATTTAAATAAGGAACACAGCATTCCTTCTTGTTTTTTCTTCTTCCTCCATAGTGAGAATTAATTTTAATACAAGAAAATTCTCTTCTGAAGAAGTGCTCATCGTACCTCACAAGACAACATACTGCGTTCTTTCAAATTCTGAAATGAATGAAATTCTCGCCGAGCCGTTCGAGAAGTGACGCGACGCTTCGGCCAAGTGCGCGGACATCAGCTAAATGACGCTTTGTCTCGCGACGCTTCCGTTCGCGACGCTTTCGATAAGTGCGCGTATACCTTAATACCCTTGCTGCCAATGGTTAATGTCCGTTCAAAATATCTTGGGGAGATAGGTATATTCTTGGTATATGTCTTCGGACATATATATATATATATATATATATATATATATATATATATATATATATATATATATATATATATATATATATATATATATATATATATAAATATATATATATATATATATATATATAATTTTGGTTTTCAAAACTAAGAATTACTTTTAAAAAAAAAACAATTTATTCAATATGAAGTTAACAAGACGAAAGTTACTTAATTAATCTTACGGTTCTATGTTAGTGAGGGCTTATATAGGCAAGCAGCGATGAATCAGTACAAGGTTACTATTGACGTCATTAAAATGGATAAGCTGTACTTTTACTACATAACTATATATATTGTGTTCATTAAACGAACATTGAAGTTTCATAATGAATTACTTATCATTCCCTTTTTCTTGAAATTTCAAATAATTGGATTCATGCGGAAGCAGGTTGTAGTTATTGATCTCAGGAAGTGAAGCCAGAAAATATCATCTCTGATAGGAAGTGGATAACCTGAATTGGTCAAATCAAACTGCATACTGTGGTTATTTGCAATGATGCACTCAAACATAATGTTTTTACCTATATAAATTCAATCTACCGTAATATGGAGAAGACACGAATAACATGCATTATTGTCAAACTGTTCTGTGGTAGGTCTGAATAATCTAATGGTTGTGTAACGAAGAATGATTACGAGAGGATCTTTGTTTTTCGTCCCACTCATTTATCAACACCGCTATAGTTTTATAAACATTGCAGCCAATTGAAGAAGAACGAAAAATCAAAACAAATTGTTCAAAATGAAATGGATGAAAACGTAAAAAAATTAATTTCATCATAACATTTTAATGACATCCAACTGACTCGATAGCTGTTTATAATATGAAATAATAAGAATTTTTTTTATTGTAATCGTTGGAATAGAAACATCCAGCTTTTTGTATAGAGCAGTAATTTGTTATCAAAAAATGTTTGAATCAGCAGATATTTCAAGAATGAAATGATGTTTCCACAGTCAGCATTTGGTTTCTCTTCTTAGCTACTAATTTTTTATACAACTTGAAGTGCTCTAGTTATAAATTACAAAAAAAATCCCAATTTAATCCGGAGGTGCTTCATCATTCTAGCAATTCAATTACGACATCATAGACAACCATGAATCTATGGTACAGGTGGCGAACTTTTTTTGACATAGGTGTACATCCCTTGGTGTACTTTTATGCCTCATAATATTCATTACGAACTAAATCAACGATTGTATCATTTCTTCCACCCTTACCTTACTTCTTCAAAAATAGTCATATACATGATTATATCATGAGGGTCAGGAAACAGAGACATAATAACAACAATCAAGATTGGCAGGTTAAGATGGGCAGGACATGTAGCACGCTATGACAACAACGTGCCAACGCGAAGAAACTTTGAGGCCATACCAACTGGCAGTAGAAGCAGAGGGAGACCAAGGCTGAGATGGAAAGACGGCGTTTCTGAGGATGCCAAAAAAATTGGTGCAGCTGACTGGAAGGTCCTTGCCAGAGACCGGAAAGGATGGCGGACGAGGCTGGAGAAAGTCAAGGCCCTGTAGGGCTGTAACACTACTGATGATGACGATGACATGATTATATAATTCATGTATGAATAAGGCTATAGAATCCAAGAATTTTGCATAACAACTACGTATTGATAAGTGAATATACCCTTGACGACGTCATATAATCGTTTTGGTGTTTCGTCTCGTGTCAAAATGTGAATGCTTTCAAATTGACGATGTTTTGATGTTTGTCAAAAAATATTTTTTATTCGTTATATAATCAGTAATAATATCACAAGAGCATCGAAAATAATCGATTATACTACCGAATCACGAGACGTATTTTGCGAAACAACGTGTTTAAAAAAAATACGCCGAGTGACGAGGTCAGTATAATCGATTATTTTCGATTGCTCGAGTGGTATTCGTTACGATTATATAATGAATAAAAAATATTAATTTGTTTTGACAAACGTCAAAACACCGTCAATATGCAAATATTCACATTTTGACACGAGGTGAAACACCAAAACGATTATATCACGTCGTCAAGGGTATATTCACTTATCTATACGCAGTCGTTATGCAAAATTCACGGATTCTATTGGCTCATTTATACATGAGTTATATAATCGTAACGAATACCACTCGAGCAATCAAAAATAATCGATTATACTGACCCCGTCACTCGACGTATTTTCTTAAAACATCACTCGAGCTGCGCTCTCATGGATGTTTCGCAAAATACGTCTCGTGACTCGGAAGTATAATCGACTATTTTCGATGCTCTTGTGATAATATAGCTGAGAATAATTCGACAGAAATTACCTTTTTGAATGGTTCCTTAGACCAAGATGACGCCAATTTAGGTGGGCATTATTCACAACACATTTATTTTGATATTTGATTTTGTTCCAACAGAGTTTCCAACTGAAGAAAAAGTTGATGTATAGAGTAACGAATGAAGTACTTGGAAATATTGACATTTTTGGTGATCATATAAAGATCACTACGTTTAGGAATGAACTATTTCCTGAAAGTACCAATGAGCATGAATTCCTTCAAGAAGATAACACATTAAATTTAAAAAATTTAAGTTGAAAACGGCAGTTTTGATCCAACCAAGAATCATCATTATCATATTTTGAATTGATGAGGTCTATAACAATATTACTAGAGAAACACATCTTAGATTTCAAAAAATTGCTCTAATTGAATCTATGACACGGAGTCTTCATCGGAAAGAACTACTCTTGACTGAAATATTGGTACCTATCCCAATTTACCTAAATTCGCACCTTACATAACCTTATCTGGAAGAAACGACTACAACAAGAAATGAAATAGTAGGATGATCATTCGAGGAAGTACAACTACATCACATATTGAATATATTTAGCAAGGGTTATGATTTAAATATATTTCTTCGTTCAAGAAATCATCAGAATTCTTAATTCCTCTACCCTCACTATGTAAAATATGGAAATCTGTACTGAACGAATACTTCTCATCTGATAAAAGATTCGAATAGAAAATTAGAATTTCTCTTATAGTTTTTAAAACAGGGCTTATATTCTTTGATTCTTTTTTTGAAGTTTCTATATGTTCTATCAATGTACATTCTGCTACAATGACCAAAATGACAATAGTCAAGCGATTGAATTATCCATTTGTGATTTGTTATTGAATACATATTGAGCTAGAGAAATATTTGTACTGTATGCGATATTGGTATTATAATATGAAAAAATTTATTTCCTTTTTTCAAAAAGGTTACCAACATAAGTTAAAATATTGAACTTCTTTCCAACATTTTTGGAAAAAAAAACTGTTTTATTGCTGAACTAAAATTCTCTCTACTAACATCTCAGTACTAACAATTGATTGGGAATCATATGCGTTGTTGGTATCAATAGGCTTTATAATATTCAATTCTTTAGTGAATTTTGCCTGTGGTACTCACATGATATATTTAATATGTTGTTGTAGTCATTCTGTTAAGGTACTCAAATTTATGTAAATTGAGATAAAAGGATTTGAGTACTCAGTTTTATCTTCAATAACAATAATTGTCAAAATCTAACATATGTTTTTCTTGTAATTTTTTTTTTCATTCCGTAAAATATTGCTCAATTATGCTAAAGAGCTATTTTCTTCTGAATATAGAAAATAGTAATACTGTTCAATAAACACTAGTACTTTTCTTGCATTGAGAATCAAATAAAACTATTGCGGACGAGTATATTCCTCGGAATAAACTCTTTTTTTGCGCGGAACTCTAATTAGTTAGTTATATCTTCTACCAATAATTCTACAGAAGTATCTCAACTATTGATTCCAAACACAAAAGTGGTTGAAAATACAAAGACATCCTATGCAAAAAAAAGGAACTTTAATCTCATTATCTGAAGCTCTGTCATTAAAAACTGAATGAATTTGAATAATAACTACTCACTCATGCTACTTATGTAGCACCCAACTTCATCAAGGTATTCTTAACAAACTTAATTACTGATAATTATTAGTTGTACAACTTGTGGTAGCGTCTAAAGGTAATTCGAATACACTTCTATTGAAAATTGATAAATTCCAATGAACTCATTCTCGATTCAAAAGAAGAGCGTTTCTATATTTTGAACAAAATATTATGGTGAGAGTATTAAACATAAATATGTATTCCTTTCTTAATCGGGTACACGTCCATTTCCAAAATAGATTAAAAAAAGCGTGAGCAGCAGAGTTCTATCACTAGGGTCGTATTTTTCGAGTGAAATATGTATATATATATATATATATATATATAAGTGCATCGTGACTGAAAAAAAATTTTGTAACCAACGGAGGAACGTATCTCATCAAAATTAACATAATTCACTTACAAAATGTCAACCCTCTATTGTGAAAAACAATTGCGAAGTGGATAGCGCACTGATGGCAGGTCGAGATGTAATAGTTACCACGAAATGCAGCGCGATAGACAAAAGGAGTTAAAACCAAAAAAGCACTTTAAGTCAACATAAACTCAATGAACGCTTCAACTCAATCTGCAGAAGCTGTGTAGTTCGGCAACTTTTCAAATATCACGAGAAGAAAATCTACGTAAAAATGGCAGCAGTTGGAAAAATATAACCAAATTTTGATATTTTCGTTCTGCAACAAAAACAACCCTATATTCCCTGACTCAATTGTCCCGGTGGGAGCTGCTGGGGTTGCCAATATGTACCGGGAATATATATATATATATATATATATATATATATATATATATATATATATATATATATATATATATATATATATATATAATATATAATATATATATATATACCTATATATGAAACATTTTTCGAAAATCGTGGCCGAGGAAGTCTAAAACGGATAGAAAAACTAATCCCGTACCGAACTGGTTTTCTTCGATACACTGAAATTGTTTTTATTTTATGAGAAAATACGACTAAAAAAAACATTATTTCCATTCCCTCATTGTCTATTCAACATAAGAAAGAAATTAATTTTTTTTCTTTCCGTATAATGAAAATCAATAAAGATTCAAGAAATATTCGATTCATTTTTTTTTCTAAGTGCAGTTGAAAATATTTCTCAATGTTTAATTAATATTTATTATATCTTGATTATCAAGGATATCATTCTGAACCGAATTGCCGTTTGCCTTTTCAGAATTCTTTCAATTTTAGACTATCCAATCCAATCATCGACGTATATGCTATAGAGAATCTGAGTATGAACATCGAAATATTCAATTCATATAAAAATTATTATTTATATATTAAAAATATTATCTATGGCCATTTTGCATTACCTCTATGGGCCATCAGAGAAAAATCAGAAGAGTAACTAACTATATAAAAAAATTATAAAACCTTTTGAACAGTCATTTAAATAGCTTTCATAGCTATTATATGCGAATACAATTAAATCAATTGGACATACCTGGCAGCACCGAAGCAAATACGGCACAGACACAAAGAAGTCTTCTTGCAATCATCTCGCGATCAGAGACTAACTATTGGAGACACGAAGCAAAGACGGCCCGCGACTAAAGACTACCAGAAGTACTCGGAGTTCGATCTAACCAACCGTTCAGGGCTGCGAGAGATCACAGACTGGCCTATATCCACGATTTCTTGAACATATACCCGCTACCATCACTTTGTTCGTTCGTTTCTTGCACTGTTGATAACGAACCTAATCAGTGGAGGCTGTGTAAGCCAACTTTTTCCAGAAAACCGCTTCCCTTTTCTTGTTTTCTTTATGGATATTGCACAAATGCTATTAAAATCACGGGTGTATCCACTTCCTTATTGTATATTCTCTTTCTTTTGATATTAACTGAATAACTGAGAATACTTCATGCTGCATGTATGTATTTGTAAAAGAAATACTACCGAAATATGTTCACATTTTTATCAATCAATTAGAATAAAATTTTGATTTTTCTTTATAGGAACTACTAAGTCTTGTATCTGAACATGGTAAATTGTACCGAAACGTGCCATAGTTATGTCAATTAGATTTGTGAAAATTAAGCATATATTTTATTCATTGCTACGTTTATTAATTTTCGAAAGAATCAATTCAACTTCATTCAGTGTTTGTCTCACATCTTTGATGAATTGCATTATGTTTTCTCGAAATAACATTCAATATTTCTGTTAAAGAATATGTTGTTATTTTTTAGTTTCATGGCTAATCAGCACTATGTTGTGTGTTTTACAATTTTAATGAAAATTACTTTTATTGGAGTATCCAAGAGGAAACTTAAGATAAGACTTCTGAGGATTCAATATTTGGTAATAATAAAGTTACTGAATTTATATGCCAGAAAATGGAAATCAATAATAAAATTTGTTTTGAATTTATTTGAATATCATATTCTTCTAATACTTATAGTTGTTCAAATATTTTTTTTATGCAGAGATTTAAATATTTCATGTTTTTTGAGGTTGTGCGCACGTCCTGATTGGGGTAGAGGTTAAATTTTCGTACGTGGATTGACTTTTATGTGCCTTCTACATAAATTGAACGAGAAAAAAATTCTGCAGTAATTTGAAAATTATAGAACAAATTTGGGAGCTTGTTATATGTATTCCGAGACGCGAAATCTGCATTCAATATCAAACAGTGAATTATAGAAAATGTCTAGTCATCCCGGCTTAAATCAGCATACAGCTGTTTGAACGTTATTAGATCTCTTCAGTGTATAATATTTAACTCGAAGTGGATAAATGTATTTCCAATTGTTCCCCAATACAAATCGCGGTTGGATAACAACCCATATCGTCCTTCGTCAAACATATTGGAAACCAATATTTTCACTGTTTTGAGTCAGAGTGACTTGACATTTTTATAATTCTCTGTTGAATACATATAACTAACAGTTCGAAGTTCTGGTCATTCATACACAGTAAAAAAGGTCACTCCCATATACCGGGTATAATGAAATATGACGATGAGGTACATGACAAGCCTGAGGATATTGTCAACGGATTCGCAAGGTATTTTAGAAGTGTATACTTAACTTCTGATGGAAACATGATTCGAGAAAACTCTAATATTTTAGATCTAGATATTTTACAGATAGGTGCTATTTCTGAAACTGATATTATTACTGCCTCAAAAAAACTAAAAAACAAACTCACAGCAGGTATCGACAGTATTCCCAGTCTTGTAGTAAAAGACTGTATTGGAGTACTGTCGGTACCTCTAATCGGAATATTCAACCTCATTTTGAAAACCTGTGTTTTCCCAGAGTTGTGGAAGACAGCTCGAGTCTGCCCAATATTAAAGAAAGGAAACTCTAGCGATATCAGGAACTATAGGGCTATTTCTATTTTATGCAATTTTTCCAAACTCTTCGAGATATGTTTGTACCTATAATGTTATGTACTCTCATGTTCGGAGAGTTATTTCGCCTACTCAACATGGCTTCGTTCAACAGAGATCATGTATAACAAATCTTGCATGTTTAGATCAATATGTCTGTACTCATCTGGATAAACAAAAACAAGTTGATGATGTGTACTTAGATTTTCAAAAGGCTTTCGATCAAATAGACCATTACATTCTTCTAAATAAATTAACATTAAATTGAGTTTCTCTAGACAACTGCTAATTTTGATGAAATTATATCTAGTTGAAAGAAAACAATTTGTAGAATATGAATCTTTTAAATCTGCTTCATACGTAGTTACGTCCGGCGTGCCACAAGGTTCCAATCTGGGGCCTCTTCTGTTCTTCATATTTATTAATGACTTGGCAACCTCTTTGAATATTCCTAGCCAACTATTCGCCGACGATCTTAAATTATATTATAAAATCGATGACATTACAGATTGTCACCGAGTACAGTCCGAATTGGACTCTATCAAACTTTGGTGTAACGATAATCGTCTGCAACTGAAGTGACAAAATGTAACATAATATCATTTACAAAAAAATCGAGCACCTTGATATATGGTTACGCAATTGACAATAAAATTATTAACCGCGTACTAGAGATGAAAGACCTTGGTATCACATATGACAGTAAACTTACATTCAACACACATATGAAAAATACGGTTGCAGACGCGAATAGGATGCTTGGTTTCATTTACAGAAATAGTAAAAACTTAAAAAATATTGCCACTTTGAAGTTGCTGTATTTTGCCTCTGCCAGATCCAGGTTAGACTATGGCTCTTTGATATGGAACCCAATCTACGATTACCAAAAACAGTCAAGTGAAAGTGTACAGAGAAAGTTCCTAAAATATTTATGTCTAAAAGTCGATGGACAGTATCCTGTAAGAGGTATCGATCATAACATTTTGTTGTCGCGATTTGAAATGATAGCTTTGGAAAAAAGAAGAATTATACTTGGTACAAAATTCTTGTATAAATTAATTAACAACAATATCGATATTAGTGTTCTTCTAAACGATATAAATTTCCTAGCACCTAGAATCGGAGGCCGACAATGTTTGAAATTTTATTGCGAAGCATCGCGAACAAATGTTATGATACGATCACCTGTAAATTTTATGTGCAATAGCTTCAACAAAATTTGTAGGGTGTGTGATATTCATTTTGACTCTTTGAGCGCTGTTATGTCATGTATTGTTAATAACATATAATAATCGTGCTGTATTGTTACGTTACGATAATGTTAGTCAATTCTATTTGAATACTTTTTCTTTGGGTATCACGTGTATTAATATTTGGTAATTAATTATATTTTTCATTTATCATTTGTACGAGATACTTACTTGCTGTCACTAAGAAGATAGTATATAATTTATGTTAACATTTCCTGTAACTGGGTACCCCTGTTGGAAATAAATTGCTTTTTTTTTATAACTAGCTCCCTTGGAAAGTTGTTTTCAACTGCCGCTATTCTAATGTTTAGTTTTAATGTTTTTTTTTTATTTGAGATTTTGCTCACCTTTACAGCCCGTCAGATTGACTTAGAGGGTAGTGCAAGAAAAATCGAGGAGAAAATAAAATCTTTTTTTTGAATTATGTCTTGGAAATTGTAACCTAAAAACTTGATCCTACTACAGCTAATGATTTATTCTGAACTTGAATAATTTTGTACTGTAATCAAATTAGTTACACTATTTCGGAAAACAAATAACCTCAAGTCTTTGTTCCAATGGAAGATGTATTACCATATAATACAATGAATAAGTCGATTTCATAATCATATAAGAAAATCGTTTAAAATTTGCAATGGGCAATACTGATTTTTCTGTTAAGGTGCCAAAGCTTGACTTTATCTTATTTAAAGAAATTAATTATGATTGATGATTCTGCTTTAATATTAATTTATATTCAATTGTCGATCTAAAATCGTAGATAATATTGATAATTTTTTAGGTTAGAAATGTACTGATATTCAAAATTTTTCTAATTTTTTATGCTACTTATAACTAATAATTATAGATTACTGAAACTGAGTAGATTTTTTTGGCAAACTGTCAGGAAAATACTCATATCCTGGATGATTTTCTACGAGGAAAGCTTCAGAATGAAGTTAATCATATCCATAGCAACAAAATAATAAGTAATCATAGTTAGTAACCTTTTCAAACTTTTGAGTAGAATTTGGTAGCGATTTTAACAATGAATTACGAGAAGTAGTATAGAGAGTATAAGCGAGATTCAAGATATGCCTATTGCAGTTTCTGATACAGCAGCTATTATAACAACATAATTATAACCTGAAAAAAAAAAAGTTGAAGTACGAAACCAGATTAAATTTGTTCACAAAATGGAGGGATATGAATAAACGCAAAACTATTTCAGGAACGAAACAATAATATTCATCCAAAAATTTCAAACATATTGATTCCCTTCAATATTAGCAAGTTCTATATGAATAATAATTCAACCAAGATTCAGAACGATCGTAGTTTTATTTTATGACTATTGTTGAAAATTTTTGATGTTCCACATTGTTACCGAAAAATAAAGCACTCAGCAAGACCAGAAAGTCTTGTTTCGGAGTCTCAGATTTTCAGGACTCGTCTACAGCTCGTCCTGAAATCTTGTCTACTCGTCCAATAAAACACTATTTTTCGTACTTGTTACGTGAACTACACTCGTGTGTACTAGGAATACATGAATATAGATTGTTTGGTTGAGATTATTCCGCAAAATTAATTATTCAAGCGTACTGCTCCTAGCGCTGTCAGAATTCCATCTGAAGATAGCTATCTCTCACCGTACATAGCTTTCTACCGTGAAAAACATATCTGAAACATCTTAGAATTACAATAATCCAAGAAATTTAAATAATTACTACATACTGATTTTAGGTTAATAAAGTTGTTCCCTATATGGTTTGAAATAACTTACTTAACACGTTAACCACCGTGTATACCACTGCAGGACACTGTCACTTTTAGTACCAGGCCAGTAGCCCAGCTACTCACAGACTACAGTTATGTTTTCCACCATGTGTACGCTCAGGGGACACAAATACCACACGTTACA
>JARQZK010002201.1:325000-337500 GCA_030704885.1 Cynegetis impunctata | reverse complement strand
ATCCTATACCTAAGTCTAAGCGTTTTTGACATATTCAGGTTTTTATGTCAAAAACGACGATTGTAAGCCCTAATATAATTATCAATTGTTCCTATAAGGAAGCCTTTTTTACTTACTTTGGGTTAGATTCCTTGTTGAAAAGGACCCATTTTGATAGATTTTGAATAATATTTGGATAACTAGTTATACAGGGTGTGCAAAAAATAAGATCTAAAATGATATTGAGAAAACTGACAAAAATCAATTTTTTTCAAATGGAAACCCCCCATTTTCTTTATTCTGTAGTATTAAGCATTTAAAAAGAAGGTAACTTTGTATGAGGTTATCTTCACCTAAAATTTGAAGTTTTCGAAATATTGCCAATTTAATATTTTTATATGGCGATTTTGCATTCAATCGTTAAACAATTAGATCTAGGATAGCCACGATCGTATTTGAGATCGTACTCGTTTATTACTTACTACATATGCATACACACAACATCAATTTGTTTATCTGAACGTTTTTTTACGGTAATGTAAAAATCTCAAGAGAAGTTGAATTAATTTTTGTCAGTTTTCTCAATCTCATTTTAGATCTTATTTTTTGCACACCTTGTATGACTAGTTATCCAAATATTATAAAAAATCTATTAAAGTAGGTCCTTCCCAACAAGTAATTTAACCCAAAGTAAGTAAAAAAGGCTTCCTTATAGGAACAACTGATAATTATATTAGGGCTTGCAATCGTCGTTTTTGACATAAAAACCTAAATATGTCAAAAACGCTTAGACTTAGGTATAGGACATAATGCATAAAATCTGTCTAGAATCTTAAGTAGAATCCAAAAATGTAATAATATATAGGGTATCCTATTTAAAATAAGCAACTTAGGGTCTATTTCCGGTACAACCGGAAGTATGTTATCAACAAAAAATCATACATCAGATGCATTTTGATCCATTGGACTTACCTGCAAAATTTAATAAATATTCTCGTTTTCCTTCGAAAGATATTTACTTGGTTCCATACTTTATCGCAACCCTGTATATATACATATATATATATATATATATATATATATATATATATATATATAATATATATATATATATATATATAAATATATATATAATATATAATATATATATATATATATATATATATATATATATATATATATATATATATATATATATATATATATATATATATATATATATATATATATATATATATATATATATATATATATATATATATATATATATATATATATATATATAAACATTCATTTTTAGATAAAAATAAGCATAAAATAATTCAGGTGATCAAATATTGTATTATATTAAGTATTAAGTATTCAAACATTTGGAGATGATAATTAAAAGATTATTGATTGAGTTGGAAATATAGAGCAGCAACAATACTTATTTCAATTAGACATTTTTAATGGCTAACCAAATGCATGTTTTGAAGCAAAGGAAATTTCTTATTTAACATTTATGATGATTATACATACATTCTTGGAATAATTCAATAAATTATAAGGCAGCTTCATCTTTTGGCTCTATTTACATCGTTCCTATCGATATTGGATAGAAAGTCCTGACCTACTAAGACTTAATTCCACATTGGCTATAACCGGACTGTTAATGTGAGACTCTGCGGATGATCAGTGTGAAAATTGATATTTTGATTATATAGTTAACATATTTTATATATATAATGACGCTATTATTAATAAAATAGATTGGTTGGAATTTATCGGTCCACATTCGAGTGAATCTAGGGATTTATTTCGTTGAATTATTATCTCTAATTAAGATACCACTCTTATCATTGAAGATGTAGCACATTTTTGCATAATTTGTTATGCATACAATTCGGAACTCATATTTTGTGGCAATATTTGAAAATTTCAAGTTTTATTCAACGCCTAAAATGAAATTAATCAACACATTCACTGAGAAAAGAACTCGAGCATTCCATGAGTGAACTAAGCTGTGGAAAAATATTCAAGTCATTAGAAGTGTATGTTAGTGAGCATGGGAAGAGTGTGCAAGTATGTATAAGAGTGTAAAATCATGTGTTATGGTGTGTTAGTGTACGTAAATGTATTTATAATTATATAAAATATGTGTATAACTGTGTGTAAGCGTGTTCTACTGTATTATTTTGTATAGCTGGATGTGATCGTGTGAGAGTGTATTCAAGCTTTTATTATTGTGTTTAAGTTTGTGTCAGGATGTGTAAGTTTGTGTCAGTGTGTGTGAGTTTGTATCAGTATGTGTGAATTTGTGTCTAGGTGTAAGTTTGTGTTAGTATGTGTAAGTTTGTGTCAGTGTATGTAAGCATGTGAGTGGTATTCGAGAATACCAATAGAGGCAGAGGAATTCAATGTGACTTGGTGAAGATACTATTTACTGTAGCAGGCGGTAGATCATGGGCGACCATCAATAAATAAGCATTTAATGGCAAACAGTGAGCACCAACTTTCATCAATATCAAATTTTTATTTATATCAAAACAATGGTTAATAATAACAATTCACACATTTACTAAAAGAAATAAGGCATGACGCACGTTTCGGTGGAACTTCACCTTCTTCAGATGCTAATGGCAAACTAACTATGATTCTCTGTTATATCGAAAACAAGAAATAAAGAGATGACAAATTGTATAGAAGGGGTAAATAGAAAGAAGGTTACAAGTAATTATTAGAATAGGAAAAACCAATTCTGAACTGCTACTCAGGTAGTTCGGTAATTTTGAAAAGAGTGAGAAGGAAGCTTGAAGTATGATCGATTTGGCTATTCAATAGGAGACCGGAATGCTTGTATTCATTTATATGTAATGATTCTAAAGAAATAAGTTTTATTCCCTTACTTACAGCATTTAATATTTTAAAATCGAAATTGAATGTGTGACTTTTTATATTATTTTTAGTGAGGGGGTACACCTGGCTAATCGCACTATTGAACAACTTTTTATCTATCATATTGTCTATTACTAAAAATTTTATTATTATTATTCATCACAAAATTCTCATTGGCTCAATTAAAACATTGTTAATATGAGAAAGGGTTAGTGTTCATGAGTTTTCCCACCTAGAAATTTCTGACTTAAGAACTAATGTTTTATGATGTTCAAAGATTAATGTTTGGACAAAGATAAATAGATTTTTGATGAGACATTCAAGAGAATCATGCTTGTTATTCAATGGAAAAAGAATGTGGGCCGATTGGTTGTTATAAGGATGTCATTGAAAATTTCTTGACATGCTGATGGCATTCCAGAATATCATCAAAAAAAATCATAATTTTCAAAACATATATCATTTTTAATTAAGCAGTCTTAAGAAATATTGACTTATGCATACCAAAAATTGTTAAATAACTTGTGAGTTACTTTTTAATGGAAATTCTACATCGAATCTCGATAATTGATTACCAAATTTCAATATAGCTGGATATAATATATTCAGAATTTACGAATTCGATTGGTTGATATCTTAAACTGTCACAGGTATATACCGTTTGTTCGTGGAAATTAAATAATCAAGAGGCAGCTGCAGGTTGTTCTATTTCAGATGCATAAAATTGCTATACAGCATAAGATTCGATTTATTCAACCTACTTTCCATGTTGATATGCATTAATAGTGAGTATTAATTTTGTAGGCTTCCCGATTGAATACAGCATACTCTTGAATTTCTAAAAAGATTAAAATCACACATTTCAACGAAAATAAATTAGTTGAGTTCACAGTTTATTGGGAATGCAACTTTTAATTCAATCAATATGTTCAGTTAAGTATGCCAAACTCTGTGATAAATAGTTTATTTTTGTGGCAAAATCAGAAAATGTATGTCACTCACTTTTGAACTCACCGCAATTTATAGTTTATTCGAAAAGTTCTATTTTCGGAAAGATATAATAAATTTTTAAACTAAGGTGAATTTCAATTTTTACCATAGGATATTCTTGTCAATTAGTATTGGAGGGTTTTTCATTTTTATATTGATTTTGATTATTATTTTACTCAAATATGAAGTTCTGAAATGTTTCAAAATCATGTAGAATTCTGATATAAGAGGGACATCGATTTACATTATTAGTGCAGTCATTCAAGCTTATTAGCTCAGAAATTTTTTACTATGAACTGATTTACATGAAATTTTGGAATAAGGCTAACCTTACCCTTAACGTCAAAAGTGATATTGACCCGAACACCGTTTTTACCATGGCGGTGGTTGCCACCCCTTTCCGGTGGTAGAATTTTTTTTTCAAAATAATCGGATATCGATAGAAGACCTTATTTTAAGCAAAAAATGTTTCATAAAGTTTTTTCAGAAACTCAACACTTTTCAAGTTATTGGCATTTGAAAATTCGGAATTTTCCCACGATTTTCAACGGTTTTTTGCAAATATCTCCAAAAATATGCATTTTAACGAAAGTATTATGATGATTAAAATTGTAGCAGGTAAAAAATGAACGAATTGGTTTTTCAAAGAGTGTTTTAAGTGCAATATTAAGCGAGATATTGAAGATCAAAGCCGTTTTTCATTTTGTCTGAAATTCAATCGATGTATTCTATGCCATCTAACGGAGAGCGAATAAACTTTATGCATGCAAATGAATAAGGATTTGATAGTGCTTGAAATAAGTTTCAAAATGAGCACTGTAAAAAGTCTTTTGCACATAAAATGAGTGAGCTGCAATGAAGAAAAGAGGAACATCTAATGGTTTTTTTTTAAATCAATGGGTTTCATGAGTGCCATTTCCAACAAAATTGAAATTAATCGTATTCCGTGTAGAATTAACTTTAATATAAAGAGCTTGATGGATTTTAGCAGTTTGGTTGCTATGGAACGCATATTTTCTGAAAAAATCACGATTTTGAAAAAAAAAATTCAAATTTTCAAAAAACCACATTTTCTTCATAATATCTCAAAAATAATGAAAGATACGTAGAAAAGTGTAATTATAAAAAATTAAGGTTTTTTTTGACAAAAATTTTGGTTTTTTTTTATCTTCGTCAAACGAAAATTGACGGAGATATGATTCTTTAAAGAGCGCGCGGTAGCGCAATCACAGTCTTTCTCGAGCCCTTTGACCCTTCACCGTTTTGAAATACAAGGTTTTTTACTACATGTTGTAATGAAAAAGTTGTAGCTTTTTTAATTGCCTTTGAAATGGTTTTTTATAAGTTGTGATAGCTTCAAAATTGAAGGAGTTATGGCCCAAAAACTAATCGTATTTTTTTCTACTTAGTGAACTAAACATTAGAAAAAAATTCCGAATTTTCAATTGCCAATAACTTGAAAAGTATTGGGTTTCTGAAAAAACTTTATGAAATATTTTTCGCTTAAAATTAGGTCTTCTATCGATATCTGAGGTTATTTTTAAAAAAAAATTCTACCACCGAAAAGAGGTGGCAACCACCCCCAGGGTGAAAACGGAGTTCGAGTTGATATCACTTTTGAAGTTGAGGGTAAGATAAGCCTAATTCCAAAATGTCATGTAAATCGGTTCATAGTAAAAAATTTCGAAGGTAAAAACCTATTTTACGCTTCAATGACTGCACTATATCACTTGGTTTCTAATGACACGCTATCTCATCATTAATCTAGGTATAAATTTCATATGACACTAGCATGTGATTTATCATATGAATGCCTTAATTCATACAAAAATTCGAAAATTTATTGAAAATAATTCCGTTTGCCATATCATCTTCATGATACTTTGAAACCATCAGAATTTACTGGTCTTCGAGTGCGATTATCCATTTAATAATGGAATACATTAAAAAACAATAATAACAAAGTACACACAAATCTAGCAGGTAGATATGTCGACGATTGTCTTATAATAATATCTCACGAATAACTAGAACGCATTCTGAATGATTTCAACAGTGCCCACATACTACTTAAATTTACGGTCGAGGAACAACAGGAGGGCAAACTTAGTTTTGTAGATATGACAATAATGGAACATAAAGACAAACTCCTTACACGTTGGACATAAATGAACAGAATTCAGATCGAATATTTGATTATTATTCACACTAACACGAAACCCAGAATGAAGGGCAAATAATTATTTACATAGACCGAGCGTTGAACTTAATCTCGCCAGAACTACAACCTAAAGTAAATGAAGGACTTAAAGAACAACTATTTGTCAACACTAAAAACAAAATCCGAAGAAAAACAGTGATAAGGTACGAATTTACATACCATTCTCAAAACTGTTCAGTTGAACAGCATATTGAAACCATATGACTTTGAAATAGTGCATAAGCCACAAAACCAAGTGAACACCATTTTCCTCAAACTTAAAGCCACAACACCAAAAGAGAAGAAATCACATGTTATATATGACATAACATGTAATACCTGTGTTGGCAATACATCAGACAAACATCTCAGAGATTACAAGACTGACTAAACGCCGACAAATATACAAGGAATGCCACAACAGCATTAAACAAGCACGAATCATCAAACAAACATGAATTCAACTATGACTACGTACAGATATTACAACAGAAGGAACCAAGTTTAAAACAAAGGGAAATATAGGAGATTATACATATAGTCGAATATAGACAAGACAGTTAATAATAAACAAGATATCAAGTATTTGAGTCAACTTTAGTTGCCACTACTGACGAGACCAAATTAAAACAACAAGAAAATGACAGTAAGTAACAGGCAATATTATTGACATATGAACGTTCCTTCAAGGCAGACAGGTAAGATGTTACTTAATTTTAGTTAGATTTTAATTCTTTAATATCACACTTTATCGTGTTTTAGTGTATTTAGTTTTCTTATTTATTGTAGAGCATTAATTTTGAATAAAACTACTGAAGAAGGAGGTGAAGTATCCTCCCAAACGTGAAGACGAAATAACAAACCGTAGTCATCTATTACCTGAAAAATTTCCAACAAATTGAAACATATATATATATATATATATATATATATATATATATATATATATATATATATATATATATATATATATATATATATATATATATATATATAATATATATATATATATATATATATATATATATATATATATATATATATATATATATATATATATATATATATATATATATATATATATATATATATATAACAAGCAAAATTATCGGTCTAGCGCAGCCGTTGACACGTGTTTCGGACTCATTGGACCTCATCAGAACAGCGTAGCCAAGTATGCGATGGAAACCCTGGAACTGAAAACAGCAACAACAAACAGAATCCCTAGCCTCGGAAGACAATCAAACATTTGTGGTACATTGTTCGATCTCTCCGGTTTGGGAGATTTGGTCAATCTCTGACCACGGAGGCGATTAGTTCCATCCGTGAGATCTCGAACCGTAGAAATAAGCTACGAAGAAAAATTTATCGCAGGGAAATATTGAATAAAACAAGAGAAATTATCGGTCTAGCCCACATATGTCGAAACAGCCGTTGACACGTGTTTCGGACTCATTGGTCTTCCTCAGAACGGCGTAGCCAAGTATGCGATGGAAAACCTGGAAATGAAAACAGCAACAACAAGCAGAATCCCTTGCTTCGCATACTCGGCTACGCCGTTCTGATGAGGACCAATGAGTCCGAAACACGTGTCAACGGCTGCATCGACATATACGGGCTAGACCGATAATTTTTCTTGTGTTATTTACTATTTCCCCGAGATAAATTTCTCCTTTGTATATATATATATATATATATATATATATATATATATATATATATATATATATATATATATATATATATATGGCATGCGGAGTGGACGCCAGCAAATTAATGGAGAACTCTGAACAATATGAGAGACTACTGGATGAAAAATTGCAGGGGCAAGAAGACAGCTCGCAACTGATGGAGACCGTCCTGAACTGTGCCAAGAAATTAGGAGGTCCAAGAGAAACAAACCAACATAAGAAACTCTCTGCAGAAACCAAGGCACTACTGAAAAAGCGTAGAGAAATGAAGAGATCTACAGGCAGAGACAGAATTGAGTACTCTGAATTGTGTAAGACCATACGGAAGAAAATGAAAGAAGACATAAAAAGATACAACGAAGGAATATTGCAGAGAGCAATCGAAAACAGGAATATTTATAAGAAGGCAAATAGAGCCCTAGTGACAGGAAAGAGACAGATAATTGCACTGGAGGAAGGTAGCTCCAGAGCAAAGAAAAGATAATTGATCTGGTCTCCAAATTCTACAGTGAATTATATAAGGCCCCACAAAATATGGTTGAAGAAGTAACGACACAACAAAAAGATCATGTCCCAGAAGTTGTCATGGAAGAAGTGGAGATGGCGCTGAAAGACCTGAAAAACGGCAAGGCAGCAGGACACGATGGTGTAGTTGCAGAAATGCTCATGTACAATGAAATGGTAGAAAATCACGATATCACGGTCAGTGATATCACACTTGAAGTAGTGGACGAATACATATACCTGGGACAATTAAAACATAAGTCTGGTTCACTACTTCCGAAAATCAACAGAAGAATAAAATTGGCATGGAAAGTATTTTGACAAAATTCCATCATCTATAAGTCAAGAATGCTACTCCGCCTAAAGAAGCGAGCCTTCGATCAGCTGATAATACCAGTCATGACGTACGGCTGTGAAACCTGGGCACTAAAGCAAGAGTTCATAATGAAACTCCAGGTTCCACAAAGGTCTATGGAGCGGTGTATGCTCGGCATAACAAAGAGGGACCGTAAGACAATACAGTGGATTAGAGGAAAGACCCAGGTGATAGAAGTAATCCACAGAATAAAATCCCTGAAATGGCAATGAGCAGGGCACCTTGCGAGAAGGACCGACAATAGATGGACCATAAGGACAACACAGTGGTACCCAAGAGGCTTCAAAAGGTCAAAGAGGCGCCCCAATATAAGATGGGATTATGATATCAGGAAAGAAGCAGGAACAGACTGGTATCAAACTGCTCAACAACGTAATACATGGGCAGGAATGAAGGAAGGATATGCGAGGAGGCTGCACCGTACTTAACGGTAGACCATAGCTGCATATGATGATGATGATGATGATGATGATATATATATATATATATATATATACATATATATATATATATATATATATATATATATATATATATATATATATATATATATATTTGTATATAATACTACCTTTACCTTACTCCACGTTGATATAATCTAGTAGCTATTTTAAATGTTAACGTCATTACATTCTCTTGTTCACTTTCCTATACTAAACCAATTGAATCTCTATTTCATTTCAATCTTATTATCAGTTCTTATATACTGCAATTCGAAAAAATTCAAACATAATAAATAAATATCAATCTTCCTCACGTATATGTGTAATTCAATAGAGATATGTGCATTAATGATACGAACGCGCGTGTAAAAATTCCTTGAATATAGTAAATTATCTCCACACAAATAATGAGCTAATACTACGTCCAGTCAAGATGAAAATATTCCACTTGATTTATAATTACATACATTGGAAGAAAACAGTCAATCTCAGTAGGATTCATTCAATTAAGAGGTCACAGGCTCATGAAATCTTCTCCTCGAAATTTTTGAATAATATATTGCAACTTGATTCTTTAATCGTATGGGGGTAAAATGATAGAATAAAAAATTCCTTCAATTAATTTTTGAATTCATCTTGTTTATTCCTCAAACACATTTACTTTAATTGTTACTTATTAAATGTGATATTTTCTCCCTATTGTCTATATAATTCTAACAATTGTTGGAATGGAGTTCCTCATCGCACGTTACACTCCAGGCACTTGACGAATGAAAGCTAGGCTCATTTATTCACTTTCAAAGGTTGTTAATTTATTGTTATTTTACTGATAAATAAAAGTAGGTTCCAGTGGTTCTGATTTTCATTAAGATACCCTATATAAGTAAATATTAATATATGGGAAGAATATAAGAAAATTATTATAGATCAAGTTTGATTCTGAAGTGAAGAATTGATTGAAATGTTCACAAATAATGAACTTTCTATTTGTATAATGGTAATCATGGACCAGAATGAACAAATAGAAAAAACAGATATTTTATCAATTTTTGTTCATACAAGAAAATTACAAAGATTTGCATTAACTATATGAAACCTAAGAGCCATTGTAACAGTTTCTTATGATGAATTTGATTAACAATGATCTGCATAATCTACAACAAGATACAATACCACTATCAATGTACTATACAATACCACTATCAATGTACTACAATACCATCACTATCAATGTAATTAAAATATTTATTTTCATTCGAAATTTCAAGAACAAATTATTAATTTCATTTTATTACAATTTTTTTTTGTATTATATCATTTTGTTACTTTCAGACGTTGTTAATTTATTTCATTGTGTCTACTATTTAATTGATAATATATATCGAAAGTAACTTAATTCTAGCCGGGTGTCCCACGACAAAATTCGTGGATTCTATTGGATTATTCATACATGAGTTATATAATCAGTAATAATATCACAAGAGCATCGAAAATAATCGATTATACTACCGAGTCACGAGACGTATTTTGCGAAACACCACGAGAGCGCAGCTCGAGTGATGTTTTAAAAAAATACGCCGAGTGACGAGGTCAGTATAATCGATTATTTTCGATTGCTCGAGTGGTATTCGTTACGATTATATAACGAATAAAAAATATTAATTTTTTTTGACAAACGTCAAAACACCGTCAATATGAAAATATTCACATTTTGACACGAGGCGAAACACCAAAACGATTATATCACGTCGTCAAGGGTATAGTCACTTATATATACGCAGTCGTTATGCAAAATTCATGGATTCTATTGGCTCATTCATACATGAGTTATATAATCAATTCTATATTTTAAAGAAAAATGAAGAATTCACAAAATTCACTCAATGATCTCTCAAATATAAAACAACCGTTCTAACTGTATCATATCTACTCATATATCCTGTTTCATGTGTTCGAAGATGTTGTCGATTGAGTGTTGTGTTCTATTTTTGTTGGCCTTCATGTAAATATTGTCTTTCAGTAGATTAGGTGTCCATTAGAATTTTCGGTTATTATAGCTTGGCTGTGATTGTTATTAATGTACGAAATATTTCACAGTATTAATGAGCGTATACCAAAAATGAACGTGATTACACCTAATACCTACAAAGGAGACAATGAAACATTCAGATTATTCTAGATCGCCTTTATTTCGAAAGCAGTGGAATGAAATATTCAGTAATAATCTAAGCACGACGAAATTTTTTTATTCGTAGACGTCAGAACCTATGCACAATAATATAACATCAAGAAATATTTCGCATTTTCGATACTATGGGATATATAGATCTCGAAATTGATTATTGAAATACTGTATTGTTTACATTCGCTACAATTAATTTCAATACCACTCTTGCCTTGATGACATATTCAATTTGTCTAAGTGAAGTTGTTTCACAAACTCAAGAATTATTTCTTTTTCTACTGTTTTATTAGAAAAACCTTGTTTTATCAGAAAAACCTCTTCTAGGTATCCATGTGTTTACTACTGAAATATACACATCAATAAACACATAAATTAATTGCCTGAAAAACCAAAAAAAAATTGTGAATATTTTGAAGCTACGGCAAATAATACAGGAATGATAACCAAGTTTAGAGTTTATATATCACCATATCATATAAAATGTCGAGGGAGACAAAAAACGCGAAATCATGAAGATGAAGATTGAGGGGAAATATCATCACAAACCATTTCAACCCTTTTGCTAGTACGGGATACATGGATTCTATAATATGTTATCATAGCACAGTATTGATTGCAGGCGTTTAAAAATGCCCCGGGGAAGGAGTTGATATCCCCCATAATCTTAATCTATATAGATATACATTCATAGATAATTTTACATTTTCCGTCCCTCTTCGATACCAGCAACATGTGTATTCTTTTAGAGACATGCTCTCTCATATGTTTACCGATTGTTTTCGAATTTTCAAGCATTATCTCCCAAGATTTATATGTTTATTATTGCGTCATTTATTCCGGCGATGAATACATATCCGAGACGAGACATTTTTATCTCAGCCAGCTGTATAATAAAGTGGAAACTTTTCATCTATGCAGTATATTTACATCTATAGTATATTATTTCCTAGTGCATCTTAGCAGTGTTATATCAATACAGTGAAATCAAGACAGATTTTCATATTTTATGAAGAGTAGAGAATTAAAATTAAACTTTTGCGAAGTTCTAGAAAATAACATGTTCAAGAATACTCATAGCTTATTGAATGTACAAATAGACTTAAATGATTCCCGCTGCTGAATATATTCAATACCTGTTGTAGTTTGTTCAAGCTTTCTCGGAGGATGGCCTAGCCATTACCTCACTATTTATTTACTTGTTTTAGTCACTTAGGTACTGAGTTAAAATAAGATACCAAGATCTTAATAACAATTC
>JARQZK010002201.1:295000-322500 GCA_030704885.1 Cynegetis impunctata | reverse complement strand
TCAGTTTTGGAAGATTCTGTGTTATGAAACCTCTTACTTATGTCTCCTTTGAATGGGAGACTCTGATAAAATGCTTCCTACACGCTAGGGAGTGCCGGAGGTTTCATTTTGAAAAGAGACATTAGGTCGTATTATCTTTCTTCTTTAATAGGTAGTTGACACCGTTTGAAAAACACTGTAACACCAATTCAGTAGCACAGAAATCCACCTGTTGTTTCAAGCACACAACTAGATATCTCATAGAGACCAAGAAGTTGCCTGCGAGTAACTCAATAATGCCAGTGCTACAACTAGATAGCTCAAGATGTCTTGTTATAGAATGTGCATTTTCGGAGTTATCTTTTTCTGGTCACTATTTAAACGAGTTTGGTTGCTCGTAATAGAGAACCAAGCTAGTAAGTCGACTATGTTAGGTACGCTGGCTAGTATTTGGGAGGTCTCGGGTTCAAACCCCGGGGCCGACTGGTCTGCCATGAGTTTTTTTCAGAGGTTTCCTCATGGTAATGTAAGTCACTGCTTGCAAACTTATAAGGCGAATGCTGGGCCAGTATTAATCCTCTGAATCCTACCCACACTTCCTATGTTCCATAAATATCCCGTCTCACCTATCCATAATGCACTTGTACATACAAGTGTATCCTCTGATCTGGCTGAAGGAGTTAATCCCAAACTCAAGCTGCCCGCCTCCCGGACACATAATTCAGGGAGGAATGAAACACGTTTGTTTCACATGTTTTCCTTTCCTTTTCCTCGTACTAGATATCTAGATGTTGCATTGAAAAGAGCATGAAACATAGGTCAGCTTGAACTGGATAACTCAAAATGCATAAAATTCGAGTTAACTAGTTGTTACACTAAGGGGGCGAATATATATATATATATATATATATATATATATATATATATATATATATATATATATATATGTATATATATATATATATATATAATATATATATATATATATATATATATATATATATATATATATATATATATCTATATATATATAATATATATATATATATATATATATATATATATATAAATATATCTTTCTGGGACAATTTTGAATCAGAATGGAATATTTTGAAACGATTTATCGCTAACTTCATTTTTTGGAGTCACTTTTAATATTGGTTCTAGGTCGCTTTGATCCGACGAAAACTAATCTAACATCCTCAGGTAAAGATGATGTCAAATAATTACAATCGCAAAGATTTAGTGACTAGTATGATAGACAGGAATAACACAATTTGGCAAAATTGCATTTTTGTGTATAACTATAATTCCTGAGATGGCCACACTTTCCGAAAAAACATTTGGTAATGAATATAAGGATACTAATTCATTTGCGATTAAGAATAACAGCATAATTTAAATATTACTGAGGAAAATATCGGATAACAGTGTGCCGAGGATAGCCATAAAGCTTAATATTTACCCTGAGGCGAAGCTAAAGGGGTTATAGTCTCACGACAAAAAGTTGGGATCTGATCCGATTTTGAAAATTCCAACGGATATCGATGAAACACATATGATTTCATTAGAAAAGTGTTTTCAAAAAGATTTTCCCAAGAAGAATGAAAAAATTATAGCGTGTTTTAGATAGGCATTACGACATGCACATGCGCCGAGGGGTTTTATCATTCCTAGTGCTACGCATTGTTTTCTTTAGAAAACAAAACGCTTACTAGCATTAACACACACTCCAATATTAGAAATGGCTCTAAAAAATGAATTAGAAGTAAACCCTTCTGAAAATGACGCCTTCTGACAGAATTATCGCAAGTCTCAATGATCAAATCCAAAAATATTACCACATACACTTATACAGGCTGTTCCATATGAAAATTGAATACAAAATACGTTTCTGGTGAAGCCGAAAGTGAACGGAAAACTATGCGAGAAGTCCTCTCTACAAAGGTATCATTTATCCAATACACCAGCTTATTTTGCTACGCGTAATCTTCTTGAAGTTATGACTTGTCTAATAGATTCATTGACACCTGGTATATATATATATATATATATATATATATATATATATATATATATATATATACCAGGTGTCAACGAATCTATTAGACAAGTCATTAACTTCAAGAAGATTTACGCGTAGCAAAATAAGCAACAACAATTCGAATAAATAATTATATATATATATATATATATATAAATATATATATATATATATATATATATATATATATATATATATATATATATAAATATATATATTTGAATTTTAGTACTCAGGGCTTGATAGATATAAAGCATATTTGTTTGTGATACTCATTTTGTTGTTGATTGAGTCATAAAGGTCTTTTATGCATTGTAATTCGTACTACGCGATTAGTACCTCTCTATTTCATAAGTTATATAAGATATTGTTCTATTGATCGATAGCGCCCTACTTATGTATGAGCTGCACAAAAATTTGGCAAGTTCAAAAAGGGAAGGCAGTTTGGATTCTTCTAATATCAAATTTGTGGGTTTACCCATTCTGTAGCCCATTGAGATTCGCAAAACTGAAATCTGCATCTGTTCAAGTTTTTTCAGTACTTTTTGTTGACTCTGGTGGATATGCTGATATTCCATATCCCATCAGAGATCTTATGTAGCTTTTGTATATACTTATCAAAGTCTGGATTCGAGCCCCATCAAATACCTCGTAAAAATTTTGATATGCTGTCATAACACTTGTTTAAGACGTAATTGTGATGTGTTGAGAAAGATATTTTGTAGTCAAAAAATATTCCTAAGAATCGATAACAACAGATTTAATGGTGAAATGATTTACTTCATTAAATTAATATTTATTTAATTTTTTGTTATTGTTGAAGTGACCGAAAACGGTTTCTTGAGTGCAGAGATCGAGTTCAATAGTGTTGAGGTTGTTTTGGATGGAAACTATCAATTTGTCAATTAATTTCAGGCAAGTCTGAATGATGCCGATGTTTGTATAAAGACTCATGTAATCTGCAAATTGAGAGATATGTAAATAATATTGAAATATTATTTATTCAACCATGTTCTTGTGAACAATGAATTCAACTTATTTCAATTATTGATTATAGCGGAAGTTTTAACAAGCGTGCTCCAATTGTTTAACCTAGTTTCAATGAGAACATAATTTGTCATATATGATAACTTATCTTTTCTCAGTTTGAGTGATTTTGAAATGGAAGTTGTTTTCGAAATAAATTAACTATTCGTTTATTGAAAATAATTAATATTAAAACAAAGATACGAGGTTAATACCCTGCCCAATTTGTAAAATGCATATAATTGTTATTATTAATTCATATATTATATGGGCAAATAAAACCATATCAGAAACCAGAGTAGTAATTACTATTCTGTGACTTAATTAATTAGCCTTTTGATTATAAAACCGACTTTATTGAACAGCTAACGTTATAAGTATATAAATATATATATATATATATATATATATAAATATATATATATATATATGTATATATATATATATATATAATTACATATATATATATATATATATATATTTATATATATATATATATATATATATATATATATATATATATATATATATCCATATATATATATATATATATAATATACATATATATATATATATATATATATATATATATATATATATATATATATATATATATATATATATATATATATATATATATATATATATATATATATATATATATATATATATATATATATATATATATATATAGATATATATATATATTTATATACAAATATAAGTATAGGGTAGTTCACCTGGAATATTTCTTATAGTAGAGATTTTGTTGTATAAGCCTGAGACAGGTCTATATTTCGTTTGAGGGGTTCAGTTTTTGACAAATGACATAGAGTCATCTTTCTAACAATTGTTGTGAAACCTTCAAGAATCTTAAGTTTCGCCGGACCAATCATTCTTGAGGTATTTAAATTCTCTTTGCCGATATTCTAAATTTTTCAGTAGATCAGAATAAATCGACAACAAGTTTTAAATTTAAGTTTTCAAATGAATTTCAACTAATGACATCTGCATATAACAATTAATTAACTTCATAACAGTGATATAATCTCAGTTCAAGATTTTTCTGAATATTTTGTAACATTTCAAGTATTATATCACAAAATTCTATCATTATTCTTCTCTTTCTGAAGAAATAGATTTCGTTTAATAAATAGCACCTCTCAAGTGACCCAATAAAAAAAATGGTAATGAAACTGGCAATCTTGGAGTCCATTCAATTGAACCCCTCCTACAAATCGAGTTTTCAAGAAATCTTGTTTATACAATCATGTAAAAGTAACTGAAGCATGTTGTGAAATAACACATGACATGACACAAAATGTTTGGGAAAAGGTTAAACGAAGATATTCTGAGCAGAATGAAACTTTTATATGTTCTCATCTGTAAATAACATGATATTTCGTAAACATCTTTTGAAATACATAGATTATTGAAGAAGCATGAGCAAATTTTTTAAAATCTATTTGAAAATCTTGTAATTATTATAACCGAAATTATTCGATGATGAAAAAAAAACTATGTAGCTGCAAAATAAGAAAAGGTTTATGATAAATATAATCGTTATGGTTTTTCATATGGTTTTGATGTATTTTTTCTATTTGATAAATTAAGAATAATAATAATCTATTAACCCTTCAAGACATTTGACACATGTATACTATAAGTCAATTTACAACAAAATACAACAGCACAGAACAAATAAAATAAGAACCATTAAAATGGAACTATTATCGCTAAGAGCAATGAACAAAAAAACAAATTAAAATCAAAGTATTAAGTATAAAGTATTATATTATATCAGTGTATTATCCAGTATAAACTATTTCGCGCCATAATAACCTTTGGATAGTAATACTGCTTTGAGACATTTTTTAGGGTAAATTAGATTTAGATGTCGAAAATTTGTTTTACAAAACAAAAATACTACTGGCTTCTCTGAACATTGTATAAAATTCAATCACCTCCTAGATTTCAACAAAACCAAATTGTTACATTCAGGTAACAAAGGAAAACGCCTTGACCTTCTTGAAATTCTCGAAATAAGTTCCGCCCATAATAGTCAATTACGCCTTATAAACGAACAAATTGATTTTCAGGTATCACCTTTGCTTTTGTCTGTTTTATAAATTAGGATGTAATACTCTCCTGTAGTCAGTCTTGATAATGAGTTCATAACTCGAAATATGTCGACTTTTCGTTACTGCTAAATACAGCATCTGAATATTTTTTTATATTGTGAAACCTAAGCCAAGTGTTTTTATTTTAAACTTTATACTTTATTCTGTACAAATAATTAGCTGAAAACCAGCCATTAAGACGATTTAATACTTTCCGGCAGATCTGACGAGTGAGAAACAACAAGAGAGGTATCATCAGCATACATCGTGAAATGTGCTGGTACAGGAAGCTGATCCAGATCGTTGATGTATAATGTAAAAAGTATAGCGCTCTTTTAAAATTCAGCAGTTTTTTGTCTAGGGATAGTCAGTAAATTGCTACTATTTCTGGTTGAATAATTATGAACCGTACTATGAGTTTTGAATGAATTGATATTCACCTTTTTGAACAGAATAAAGTTTGAAATATGTACAATTACATATAAATACATGGGAAAGTCAAAATTTTATGTTCGTAAGTAGATCAACATAGTACGTATAATTTTTTTTGAGATGAAAAACTTCTGAAACTATTAGTGAAGTTTGCTCAGAGAATAATATTGTATAACATGTGGCAGTAGACATTGCTATAATAAACAGTTAATAAGAATTCCAATGGCATAGAAGCACTCATGCGGGATAAGGCATACTTCGATTTATTGAGTATCTTACTCACATAATCAACATGATCTGCAGATTCTGGTCAAAGAAATAACTAAGAACTACAAATATTTCGTAGA
Organism: Cynegetis impunctata; assembly: GCA_030704885.1. Lineage (NCBI taxonomy): Eukaryota > Metazoa > Arthropoda > Insecta > Coleoptera > Coccinellidae > Cynegetis > Cynegetis impunctata. The sequence goes on along the minus strand of JARQZK010002201.1, from coordinate 316,552 downwards.
AGTAAAATTCGTTCCATTATAGCTGAACTCGATATTGGCTAAGTCGATAATTCAGCAATAGTATGCTGAGGTATATCATTCACAAAGAGCAAAAAAAAATAGCGACCCCAGAACGGTGCCCTGAGAGACACCAGCATTGAAATAATATACTGTTGAATAGACGCCTTTAACGCTGACCGTTTACCGCCTATCTGCAAAATAATGCAAATCATCATTTTAGTGAATTGAAAAACCTTTGTCAAAAAAGGTGAAAACCTTACTTTCATTTATAAAAGGAAGAATAACGCAGCAGTTCTTCAAGTGAAACAAAAATTTCTAGCAAAATCACGAAAACGATAAAAGTACCTTTCTCACGGTATACCACGCGCTGCCTTCTCTTTCGAAAAGTTTAAAAGGTTGATTCCATATATATATATATATATATATATATATATATATATATATATATATATATATATATTTTTTTTTTTTTTTTTTTCTACCGTTCAGCGCCAAATTTGGTATATATATAATTATTATTATTCAATGTTTTTTATGTATGTATTTTTTCAGGAGTATCTAGATGGCGCTGCAGCGCATTAACATTCAAGCAGTTCAACCGATGGTCATGAAAATGGTTCTACATAATTATTAATGGAGAAGGATTTTGTGTGAAAAAATAATAATGAAAATCAGTTATATAAACTATAAAGTTTTTAAAAAATACAAAACCAATATAATTCAATATAACTGATGTTAATTACCTATAAATGAGTATAAACTGACGGACTAATATGATATTATAAGCAATTCGTTCAGTAAAGAAAATATATGATATGGTATAATTAGTCAATCCGTTTATATTATGCAGTTATTGCATATCTGCCTTAACATTTTATTGAGGATGACAATGATGTACTAGACTATAGTATCCTAACTGTTTACGCATAACTCGCAAAAACAAACTTCTAACGGTAACTCACCTGGATTTTTATAAATTCATGCAGCATTAAGAGGACAGGTGATCAACATTGAATTTAAAGTTGTCTGAAATTCAAATTTAATCATTTAGTATGCGGAACATTACAAAATATTATACATTCATTGATAAGCAGAAAATGACGTGTAAATTAAGACATAAAAACAGAATTTGATTAGGTGAGTATACATATATACATATGTATATATATATATATATATATATATATATATATATATATATATATCTATATATATATATATATATATATATATATATATATATATATATATATATATATATATATATATATATATATATATATATATATATATATATATTATTTTACTAATACATGTAAATCAATAAAATATAATAATGAATTCTTTCGAGTTTCTTTATTTGATGTTCGTTTATATTTTCAGGATTTCGATAATAACCTAGTATATACCAATAATAGTTGTTCTCAATTGCTCTAATAATCTAAATGATAATGATGTTTTTTATTTACTGGGCTCAACAGGACAATACCTATATGAACAAATGTGATGAAATATGTTATCTAATCATCTATTCTCTGTTCGCTTTTCAATTAGACAAATATTTTATTAACATTTTCATATATTAAAATAACACATTCCAAATTATATTATGCACACATGTTTCAGGAAGTTATTCTATTTATAAGTGTACTGAAAACCAGCATATATATATATATATATATATATATATATATATATATATATATATATGTACATATATATTTTTATATAATATATATATATATATATATATATATATATATATATATATATATATATATATATATATGTATAATATATATATATATATATATATATATATATATATATAGCCCCAAATAAGGGCGAAGCAGTCTGTCTATCATTTCCAGTAACCGTCTAAAGGTGGATGGGATATATTTCGACGTTCGTGAACTCGTATAACCAGCTCCGCTAGGAGGTTTGTTTGATTAATTTCAAATAAATGTCCTAGTTTACTTCATTTTACTGCGACGCGCGTGTCTCGATAACACGAAGAATTCTGATTTATATTCATATACTTATTATATATATATATATATATATATATATATGTATATATATATATATATATATATATATATATATATATATATATATATATATATATATATATATATATATATATATATATATATATATATATATATATATATAACATCAAAGAAATTAGTCGCGAGAAAATATTAAACAAGTAGAGCAGAATTATCGGTATAGCCCGCTTATATGGAAGCAGCCGTTGACACGTGTTTCGGACTCTTTGGTCCTCATCAGAACGGCGTAGCCAAGCATTGGATTGAAAACTTGGAGATGAAAATAGACAAACAAACGAAATCCCCTGCTATACCGATAATTCTGCTCTACTTGTTAGTATTTTCCCGCGACTAATTTCTTTGATGTTGTTTATTTACTCGGTCTGAGATCTCGCGGATGGCATTAATCGCCTCCGTGGCAAAGCTTGACCAAATCTCCCAAACCGGAGAGTTCAAACAATAAGCCACAAATGTGTGATTGTTTTCCGTAGCAGGGGATTTCGTTTGTTGTGCTATTTTCATCTCCAAGTTTTCAATCCAATGCTTGGCTACGCCGTTCTGATGAGGACCAAAGAGTCCGAAACACGTGTCAACGGCTGCTTCCATATAAGCGGGCTATACCGATAATTCTGCTCTACTTGGTTATATATATATATATATATATATATATATATATATATATATATATATATATATATATATATATATATATATATATATATATATATATATATATATATATATATATATATATATATATATATATATATATATATATATATATATATATATATATATATATATATATATATATATTTGTTCGAAGATGGAGAACTTGGGAAAGTGCACCGTAGTTATTTCGAATTTTTCTTCTCCCGCCTCCTTTTAAATTAGAGAATTCACGGTTTTTTTGTGATTCTTGAAGTTTTGCAAACATTCACAGCTTCTGCTGACTGAGCTACAGGGTTAAAAATAATATGTAGATTGACTATATATCCACAAAGTGCACACTGAAGGCTTTCATTCGATTTATTTTATCGCCGAAATTCTTATATTTAAATTCATGCGTTGCGTGCTTTCAAGCTTTATGTATCTCATCAATGCCTCCAAATAGACTTAGAGTGTTTAGAATTTGTACACAGCAAAGAACAAAAAACAAAAATTCGAGAAAAATACGACATCATTTGAAATTATACACTCTTCGGTCAATTAAATTGATAAGTTTTCGGCCTCATCTCTTATGAAAACAGTCGTTACAATAGTACTAGTTCTGAATAGTATTTGGAAATCTATTCTATACAATGAAGAATTTGTATCTTATATTCATAAGTATAATATATATATATATATATATATATAAATTTTTTTTTTTTTTATTTTTAAATAAATATTGTAAAATTATCGGGAGATGGTCTGTATGGTGTGTAAAACTTATACGTTCTCGTTAACTCAATATTTCGTCACTCTAAATTTGTATACTTCATCAGGTGTACACTGGAAGTAAAATTACATCAATATCAAACATATACAAGGAACACATTGGAAAACCTACAGTTGTAGAGCCGGGACATCACAAGATATGTGTGAACCTCACAGTGGTTAACGCACGTCTGTGTGATAATATTGTATCAGGTCGCTCTAGTATCTATACTTTATTTGTTCAATTATATTTTTGAACGGAATTACTCTACATGCTTATTATATTATTTTCCCTACAAACCGCCTTTCGATAATTCTACAATATTTAATTTATTGTGCGGTCGACAACACTATATACCCCTAATTATGTAATTATATATAAATACATATATATATATATATATATATATATATATATAATATATATATATATATATATATATATATATATATATATATATATATATATATATATATATATATATATATATATATATTATATATATTTGTCAACCTTCGAAACTACTAGAGAATTAGATGAGGTTTTACGATCTCCTTACAACTTCAGCGAATTAAATATTTCAGAATTAACAGGTTTGAGCCAGTGACGGTCGTACGAAATACATCGTCGTCCAGGAGGAAAAATATAACCGACGTTCAATTTATCGTGAGTTTAATTGACACAATTGGTTGTATGATCATTGTGAATGAAATTCTCAAGAAGCGTTCCACAATATGCATTATATACTATATTGCTACGACGATAATTTTTCAATCTACACATTGAAGCTCCGCAAATTGAAGACTTTTATGTATTTAATTTACCAAATAATTTAATACCAACATATTCTCAATGAGTCATGAACTTCACATTTAACAAGCTTATTGAGTTGTTACTATTAATATTTAATTCGAATAAAAGATTCGATTCCACTTATAATATGGAGCTTCTTTTTAGAAATCATACAAGATATCTGCAACAATGTTCTATTTATCCACATAATATTTCGAAATAAGTCAAAACGGTCGAATAAGTGTATCATGCATTGATTATTTTACGAATCATTACTGGATTATGGACTGATTTATCAATTGTTGGAAATAATTCAAGTCAGTGAAAACTAAAATGAATATTTTGTGAAATATGGACCAATAAAATTCAGAAATAATTCATAAAAATAGGAGCGATGTAATCTTGAAAATTGATGTTATTCCATCGTTCAAGAGTGATTTTCACAAAAGAAAATTCAAAAATGAAAACAGTAATCATTGAATGTTTTGACATATTCTTCTATCTTATACTCTACAATTAACTAAAAAAATATCAAATAATTGAAATCCACCTTATATCAACTGCACAAAATCAGATAAAACGAATCAATAAAAAAATATCGAACAATCCATTTGAAAAATCTTTGGTAGCTGAAAGTACACCTACCAAAGATTGTGATGAAATACTCAATTATGTGAATTTGGAGCATCATGGACACTTGAAAGTGTTTCAGAAGTTCATCTGTGACTTTTTGTCATACTACAAATTTTCGGTTATCAAAAGTTCATAGAAATAAGTGACTTTGTTGTTTATCTGCATGAGAGATATTATTCGGAAATAAATAACATGGTGTAGGTACATGTTGTGCATATTTAATTCACCCTTTTTCAGGATACTTTGTTCATGATAATTTTTATGTATTATATTCAACAATCAAATCATGAAAAAACATACTTGTGGACCATAGTTAATTTCATTCATTATATAAAGTGAATAGGGAAAATTCTTTGATAATTTAAATATTATCAAACAACTTTCCATGGGAGCTGGTTTTACGTATTCCGCAACGCAAAATCTGCATTCACAACCCAACGGTGAATTATAGAAAACGTCAAGTCACCCAGACTGAAAATCTGCATACAGCTGTTTCGATTTTATTTGATCTCATCAGTGCAGCTTATTTGACTCGGAGTGAACTAACAAATTTCTAATTGTTCCCCAATACAAATCGTGGTCGGAAACACAATCTGGATAACAACCCAAAGCGCTCTCCGCCAAAGATGTTGGAAAGCAACAATCCACCACTTAAATCGAAAATGCAGAAATTCGTCGCGAGGACATGTACCTCTCTAAAAGAGTGGCGTATATGATTCAAGAGTAAACTAACATAGCGTTTTGAAAACTCACCCCTACCACCAGTAGGGGTCGCCAAGTTCTTGAAAATGTCAAGATCTTGTCTTGAATTCAAGACAAGATTTTGTTTTTGGCATAGGTACAGGTGTACATCTCAATTTCAAAAAAATCATAGAATTTCTTTCTGCCAGTATTTACACTAGTTGGTGCCACTATCCTGCATTGATGTAAGCTGCTGCTTTTTTCTTTTGATGCCGGTATCGCAGACAGCTACGGTTTCAGTTTTGGCATTCTCACTCGCACTAGTCATGATCGAGTTAATCTCACTGTTACTGACCATTTTATTTCTATTTACTGAAACCGTAACTACGTTTCTGTCTATTGATTCATTGGTGGTAAATATTCTGAGCCAAAATCGGTGCCAAATGTTGCCGCATATGTAATGTGAACTGAATAGTCACTGTCACTTAAAATAAGAGATAATTAATATAATATACAAATAGTTGATGGAATCCGTCGTTACTACGTGATGATTTAACAGGATGAACAAATACAAAATTTGAATTTACTACGTTTATTATCATAAAAATACTCTGAAAATAACTTTGAACAATCTAGTTGGCTGGCTATGGGTTCCCCCTTGAGTCCGCTTATTGCAGACATTTTCATGTCACATATAGAGAACATAATATTCAATTCTACAAAAGCATCACATATAAGTTTTTGGCATTGATACGTTGATGATGTAATTGTTTGTTTTAAGGGAACACGAGACAATTAGATCAGTTTTTGAATTATATTAATAGCATTCACCTAAATATAACGTTCAAAATTGAAAAAAGAATTAGATCGATAGATAAATTTCTTGGATTTAACTATCTTTCATAATAATAATACTTTGAGTTTCGATATATACAGAAAACCAACTTTCGCGGATATATGTTTTCTGTCGGATTCAAATCATCCTCCTTCCCATAAATATTCAGCTTTTAACTCAATGATCAATAGAGCGTTTTCAATTCCATTATCCGTACAAAATTTAGCAAAAAAAATTTCTACTATAAAAATAAATGCTTCAAATAATGGTTTTTATACAAGTTTGATAAATAAAACGATAAACAAGAAACGTAGTCAACTAGCGTACAACAGCATGTATCCCAAATCGAAAGTAAAAAAAATGAAAAAATTCACATCTTTAATATATTTTGGTCCTCTAACAGAAAAAGTTGCTTATATCATACCTAAATGTAATATTAAAATTGCTTTCAAACCTAAGACAAAACTATCAGTATTTTCATTCAATGCCAAAGATATCACTTCAAAATTTGAATGTTCAGGAGTTTAAAGTTGCTTTGTCCTGTATGTAAAGGAGTTTATATAGGTCAGACTGGCCGATCGTTCAAGACAAGATTTAAAGAACACCAACAATCTTTTTTGAAAAATAAAACGGATTCAACGTTTTCAAATCACTGCCGTGAAAACCATCACCCGTTTCCACAAAAAGATAACTTTCAAATTATGCACAAATTACCGAAAGGAACCAAACTTACTTACTTAGAATCATTAGAAATTTTTAAACTCAATCATAGTGCAAAAGATATCTTGCTGAACGACCAGATTGACTTGATATATTCTCCTATATTCAGTGTATTCAAACAATAATGATTTTTCTAAGAACATTTCATTGTACCAATTTGGGAAATCCACATCTATTAGCCCTTCTTGAAATGTGTTCCTCTTGTCTATTTAGGTACCTGGAATGATTCTTTCCCACCCGTGAGCGCAAATCTGTAATTATGTATTCAGTTCTTAACTCAATCTGCCCGATGATGGTCTAGTGACCGAATTTGCAATCGCAGTGTTATATTTTTCAGAGTATTTTTTTTTTTCGATAATAAACGTAGTAAATTTAAATTTTGTTCTTGTTCAATATAATACACTTTTCACCACCACTATTCACAAACTGGCAACAAAAATATAACAAAACAGGTACAGACTACCACGAAGAGTGCATCTGCGCGACGTCATTTGCGTTCGTCAAAAAACAATTAAAAATCAGGGAACCACCAAATTGCCGTGTTAGCACGTAACGCAATAGAAAGTTCTCACACCGGTTAGTCAAGAAATTTCAGGAACTCGAAATTTTTTGAGTCAAGAAAAGATATAAGATGTCAAGAAAACGTCAAGACAAGATGTTCTTAAATTTCCTGATTTATTCTCCAGACAAGACAAGAAGTTGTTATCAAGACATACACGTATTCCGCACTGCAATATCCACATTCACAATCCAATGGTGAATTATAGAAAGCATCAAGTCACCCCGATTCAAAGCTTTATGCAGATTTTGAGTCTTGACGTCAGGAGGTACGTATTCTCGCGACGAATTTCTGCCTTTTCGATCTGAGCGGTGAATTATTGGTTTCCAATATCTTTGGTGGGGGGCGCTCTGGGTTGTTATCCAGATAGTGTTTTCGACTACGATTTGTATTGGGGAACAATTAGAATTCATTAATTCATTAATTCACTCCGAGACAAATGAGCTGCACTGATGAGATCTAATAAGATGAATCTGGGTGACTTGACGTTTTCTATAAAGGTGCGATTCCGCAGAACGCGGCAGACGGCCGAGAGCAGCGGCAGACGGCCGACAGCAAATGCTGTCGGGCGTCAATTGCAGTCGTATAGATTCCGAAGCCGGCAGCAAGATTTGCAGTTACGTCAGGGCATTACTCAATTGCGTTTGAGTCTTCGATTATACAGTTATGAATAACCAAATGCTGCAAATTTTATTGCAAGAAGAAGAAGACGACGATGATTTATTATTGTATTACTACTTAAGCAGAAAACCAATACAGCCAATGTACTTGAATAGACTAAAAGAAGGCTCTTACGAAACATTGATAAAAACACATTTAAATGATAGTGAAGAAGTTTTCAGAAGTTATTGCCGTTTGAATAAAAACCAGTTTAATTTTGTAATCTCTTTAATTTATAATGATCTTGCTCCAAAAACTACGCGGGACACAATATCACCAGAAGAAAAACTATTCTTAACATTGAGGTAAGATATTTCAAATTATTTTTCAATAATAAAAATACTTTATGATGTTAATGTATGGAAATACATAAAGTCACGTGAAATTATGTGATTCCATACATTTACAATGATGGGAATCACCCATGACGATTTACGTTGAGTAAGGGCCCAATTTTAGAGACCTAATTTTACAAAAATTGTGAGATTGAAGAAAATTCTTCATTGTCTGTATGAAGAGTCAAATTATTAGCTTCCGAAACAATTGAACGAAATTCTGCATTACGATTAAAAGACAAATCGGTTGGTTCCGAATTACCGCCAATTGGAGAATAAACATTCAAAATTGTATACTGTCATCAGAGATATTTGTTATAGCTATACCAGCTCTTGAAGTGGACGGTGTTGAATTAGATAAAGTACTGTTTTCTGCCGCCTGTATCTCGTACTTGGTGAAAACTTCAGAGATTTCCCGCTTTGCATTTATTTGAAGCAATTTTGTTGGTAAATTCTTTAAAACTTGTTCAATATGATTAGCAAATGAATTGAACTCATTATCTGTTCCGGACATATTTTTCAGTAGATTTAGACGTGTTTTTTCTCTTTCTCTCATATATGATAAAATATCATCTCTACTGCTTCGAGGACGTTTTTTTGATTTTTTTCGTTGCGTCTACTACGTTGGGAGGGTCAGGTATATTAAATAAACAAGGGTGTTGAGATACTAAATTGATAAAAATTTCAGTTTCGTCATCTGTCAACACGTCCATGATGTCGAACTTCAACGGCAGTACTGTGTTTGTGCGGGACTTGCAGTCGTATGTCGGAATCGGTCCCATAGAAATGTATGGTGCAAAGTACTGCAGTCTGCTGTCGCGGCAGATGCTGTTGCCGTCTGCCGCGTTTTGCGGAATCGCACCTTAATTCACCGTTGGATTGTGAATGCGGATTTTCCGTTGCGGAATACGTATAACCAGCTCCTTTGAAAAGTTGTTTGATAACCTTTAAATTTTTGAAGAATTTTCCTTGTTCACTTTATGCTTCATATTCAATAGAAATTTAAATATAGTTTCAAAATAAAATGAACAAACGACACGGATCCTCTGGAGTTATTCATTGAGGAATATTTTTCTAAATTCATCTTCAGAGGCTTGTGTAAAAGTATATCATAGTAGTTAAAAAGACAAGGATGTTATTATGTCTGAACAAGCATCTGAATAAACTGAACTGATGCAATGTTCATGAATTTTGTTAGTCAATACATAAGTACATATCATGGATATTCCCTCATAAATGAGAAAAATGTGTACGTGATCTGGGAGTTAAATTTGATAGCGAAATGAGTTTTAATCTTTAAGTTTCAGAAATTGTCGCAGAGTCTCAAAATGTTGGGTTTTGTGTTAAGAGTTTCTACTGTTTTTTTCAATTGAAACACGAAGGGCCCTATATTGTGAATATTCTTCGGTTATATGGGTTCCATATTAGAATGTAAATATCGATTTGATTGAGAGTGTTCAAGAAAAATTCTTGAGGAATTGAGCTTTACATTTGGGTCTTCAACGAAATTAATGTGAGCACAGTGAAATCTTGACCAGGTTAAATTTGAAATCATTGGAAGATAAAAGAGTTTGCCCACGACTGTACTATAAATCATTCATTATACTCGTGCTTCCTGAAGTACAATTATACCTATTATTCACTAGTGTGTATAATGGTTTATTATACACTGCATGACTTCACCCTCAAAACGTATGTCCAAACTTGAGACTATCATTCACGTTGTTAGGATAGTATTGTTATTAGATTTTTAGGTTTTGTGTAACTAAGATAACTTTTAGGCAAATTATCAAACTAATATTTATTATAATGCCGAATTTATTGAATATTTATTCTAATAAATTATCTACTTCATTTTTATCAGAGTGAAAGAAAGGAATGGAATCGATGTCAAGTGAAATAGTTGACGTTTACGTGAGTATGCAGTTTTCAGAGAACACAGAAAATGTTATGTCAACTCTTTTGATAACTATTTTTATTGTTGAAAATGCAGATTATTACTAATTTTTTCGAGGAAGTCGTGGACAAAGTATAGTATTCTACTCGCACAAAATTACAATTTTTCACTCGGGTGAATTGCGACACAAACCTCACCCTCGTTAAAAATAGCAATCATTTTGTGCTCGTTGAATAATATACTATTCTGGTAACTTGAGGTTTTTTTTAAATAATCAATAATACAATCAAGTGCTCAGAACTACTTCAACTGATAACTTTTTATATCAAACAAAAAGATACCAGAAGTTCGGATATTTTTCAGATTGAATTTTTCCATGCCAATTATGCGTTGAACAGTCCGATTCCTCGTCTTCTGAAGCTGAGAAACCAATACCATAATAAATTAAATTTTTTTAATGTATCACCTCAGGTCTTTAAAAATCAATTGAGGAGATTATAGCGTTTCCGAAGCTCTGCTTTATTTTGTCCTTTTCCTTGTAAGTGGAAACCATATTTGTTAAACCTTTTAATAAGTTAGACATTTGACGATTCGGTAATATGTTTTACTCACAATCGATCGGTAGTCGATGGTTTTCTAACCTTCAGAACAGTCAGGAAGCGCTTCATTACGTACCTCATAGATTCCCGGCTAGTGAATCTCACTTTCCCGGCTAGCAAATGTCGCTTTACCGCATGTGTCACCTACTAGCATGAAAAAAAATCAGAATTAAGTCGATATTTATTTATTTAAAAAAAACTATTTGGAATTATACATATTAACAGTTACATTCGAATTATGATTACTATTGACCCTTTAACCAACTTGTTGCTTAAAGTTATGAGTTTCAGAATTCGATGATGATGCCGACGTTCTATGATTTTCAGCATGAGTCAACATATTAGCTACTTTTACTTGTCCATGCAAAGAATTCTCCACATAACCTTCAGCCACGGTACTAGATTTCCACCTCCCTAATCTCTTCAACTATAGAATGTCTTCACCTGTATTTGCTAATAATGTCGCCGAAGTACGCCTGAAACAATGTCCTGTGAACCCATTAACATTTTCTAGTTTTAAAAAGGTTGCAATTTTTTTGGGAAAACTTCCGATAGAATTATGCCCAAAAGGCTTCGTGTAACTTTGCCAAACCTCATTTGTAAGAACAACCCTGCCAAGTCGATGTTGTTGCGCATGTCACAGTATTATTTCACTACTTTCATCCATTCCGGTTTTGTAAACGCGAGGAATAGGTTTTGGTTATAGGAATCGTTATTATAATCCGATTTCCTGAAATTTCCAAATCATTTATTTTCATTTTTAGAAGTTCATCACACCTGCAAGATCCGGAAATGCCAATAATCAAAACAACCTAACATTTTCAATATGCATTGAAGAAATTAAAATGTTACCTTTTGAGGGAGATATTATATCGGAGCATCGTTTAGAAATTTATCGATGTTTGCTTCGGAAAGAACACTTGACTTTTTAGCTTTGTATCCCACATTCTGCCTTTTCAAGTATGCTCGCAATTTTGCATAATAACTGATGTCAACATTATGCCTAATATTTAATAGTGTTCGTAGAATCGAGTACCATGACCATAATGTACTGGCTTCATTCTGATTATTCAATTCACCGAAATAGGCAAGGAGCACAGTCTCAGAAGTGTGCAGCGCACCTTTAGCCACGCACCAGTTAATATACGTTTCGTACGTATTCACATACCTTCCTCTGCTTTTCACAGGAATAAGGCCTTCGGATGCTAGTTCTGCAGCTACTCGAAGTGAAGTGGATTCAAATTCGCAGTCAGATATTTTTCGTTAATATTGTCAAAAATTGAATTATGATCCAACTGTCAGCTCTCATCTATGGTTGAATCAACTAACTTTTTATGTTGCCTAATTAATATACAAGTAATAATTATTATCAGAACTTGATTATGAATGTGATAGATTGTGAGTAAAGTAGTATACAAACCTCGGGGAAAATCATTCCAGCCTCACTCACGTCTTCAGCACACCTCGGTGCTGCGCACCTCGGTATGCTACCTTGCCGTTCGGCTGTAATAGATTACTTCCCCGCTCGGTATGTGATATACTATTTTTTTGTGAATTGTAATGTAGACACTAGACATAAGCGTTCAATGATACATTTAATTGACACTTTGTTAACTATGTTTTGTAAATTGGCTTTGTCGTTAATAATAAATAAATAAATAAATAAATAAATTAAAGATTCAAATTATTTCCGACACTGCCTTCTCCGCCACTGCCTAAAGCATCTGTAAGCATATTTCGAGTAATATTTTCAGTGAGTTGAACAAAGATCCAATTGCCATTATAAAGAAACTGAAGACGAAATGTGGGAATAACCGAGTTACTGCGCTTTGATTGTAGATCGTAAAATATATATCTGGAATTAATGACACTATAATTACTCATCTACAGAGAGTCTTGTACTTGAAAATTTGATAAACGTATCATGTTATTAACTGCTGTTAACAAGAAGCAATAGAAAAGTCATAAATTCAGGAGAATAAATTAAAATGTGACACTTATAATTTATTAGCTTCGTAAGTACTACTCATTATTTTATGATTTTTTGTTTTAATGTCAATAGTGTGGTGGCTAATTATTAGTTCGAGGTCATTTCTGCTTTTATTTCTCAAAATGAAATACAAGATGAATTAGGTTTGACGATTTGCGTTAGATTTCTAGACGTCTATAGAATAGAATAGAAATATATTCACTATCAATAACTACATAGCAAGTCCATACAATCAAATCTCAACTTGATACAAAAAATTGAGTGTAAAATCTCATAAACATCACAAACAAGCATATTTAAATGCACATAAAAATAAAAATCACAAGCATATTCAAATATATATAGAAATCACATGTAACATGTAAATCACATGTAACAGGCGCTCAAAAAATTTAAATTCCTCAATTCTATAGAAACAGCTTTCCTGTGAGATTTCCTTTAGTGTTTTCTTGAACTTTGCGTTCTTCAGATTCTTGTAGTTGCAAGGTAGCTTATTATATAATTTAATGGCGATATAATTAAAATAATTTTGTGTTTTTTGGAAGCGATATTTGGGAAGGATATACGTATCACGTTTCCTTGTATGATGTTCATGGAAAGATGTGTGCTGCAGAAATTTTTCCTTGTGTTCTTGAAAATATGTCAGACACTGCAGAATGTAACAACACGGCAAGGTCAACATCCCTAGCGCCCTGAAAAGATCTCTACAGCTCGTTAACCAGGACACTCCAAACAGCACTCGTACTGCTTCCTTCTGCTTCAAGAATATCCTAACACTTCCGTGCGAGGCTCCGCAAAGTATGATACCATACGTAGCCACGCTGTGGAAATTGGCAAAATAGGTAGTCAACGCTTGACTCATTCCCATCATGTGTTTGATCCTACGGATGCTGAAAATAGCTGCACTGAGCTTCCTGAAAAGGATTCCAACATGTGCGGACCATATCGACGAACTGTCCAACCTAAAACCCAATAATTTAACCTGGTCTGGTTCTTGTTGAAAATATTAGTATTTGGGTCTTTCTGATATTAAGGGATAGATTGTTCGCGGTTAACCAAGTTTCAGCATCTTGGATGGATTTTTATGTATGTACTCTCAACTCCCTTCTAGACTTTATTTTACTAACTAAAGTTGTACCGACAGCAAATAGTACTGCTGTGTGGGTCTCTACATTGTACACTAGGTCATCCATATATAATACAAATAGAATTGATCTCAAGATGGATCCCTGTGGCACGCCACATTTGATTTTTTCAATGAGTATTTTTTTCCCTTCTAGTCCACCTGCTGACATCGATCCTGGAGATAAGAATCTAACAGTTTGTGTACTGGTCCTCCTCTGGTATTCCATTTTTTTCAGAATTTTGTTATGGTCAAAAACTTTGCTGAGGTCGATACATGCAATTTCTATTCCCTCTGTGCTATCAAATGCTTCCACGATTAATCCACTATTTCAATCATTTCGCGAATAATTTCGCGGAGTTAACTAAAAACTTTTGAATGGTAAAAAACTTACAAAATCAGAGTTCATATAATGCTTCATGAAATCAATTGTCTTATTCGATTTTTAGGGTTCCGTACTTCGAAAGGAAAAAACGGAAACCTTATAGGATCACTTTGTTGTCCGTCTGTCCGTCTGTCTGTCTGTCAAGACCCATTCTCAGGAACGCGCAGAGGTATCAAACTTCCAAGCCAACGCAATCAAATGATATAGCTGTTGATGCCGCAAATTTCCGCATATTTTCGACACTCACAAGGTAATCGAAACCTATAGGGTACTTTTCGTGAACTCAGAATCTTGACATTTGGTACGAAGCAACGTCTTATAGCACAGATTACGAATGCCGTGAATTTTTGGTTACATCATATAATAAAATTTTTTGTTGTACGGAACCCTTGGTGCGCGTATCCGACTCCCACTTGGCCGGTTTTTTTTCAAATAACTTATTAAATAATCGAAATAGTTTTAATGAGAATAATTAATTTTAGAAGAAGCTGATTTTTCTAGAAAACACAATATTTCTTATATTCATGGTGATGTTTACGCGTTCATACATTTATACTAACCCAATCATATATTATATTTCAGACTGTTACAGAATCATCTCAACTTCAGTTTAAAATGCTTTTCCAGTTGTATTGTTTTGAGGTACCTACTAGTAACTCCGTACTTTTTCAATTTAGAATATTAACTTTTAAAAAGACATTTTAAAGATATAAGGAAACATGACTAATTCTCGGATTTGATAAGTGGATCAGTTAACTGTTCAATATCTGATATTTATCCAATACCCACAACTTCTAAATGATTCCCAGTCTAGTTCACCCAATAACGTTAGGTATATATAAAAACAAAATGGTTTTCACTCATGAATTTTACCGTTTAATAATTCCTAGAATTTCAGATTGAAGATCTATATACTAATGTAGGTATATTTA
The DNA here is from genome assembly GCA_030704885.1 of Cynegetis impunctata. Lineage (NCBI taxonomy): Eukaryota > Metazoa > Arthropoda > Insecta > Coleoptera > Coccinellidae > Cynegetis > Cynegetis impunctata. The sequence goes on along the minus strand of JARQZK010002201.1, from coordinate 300,940 downwards.
GGTGTATTTTTTGTTGTTTAATTCTTTCGTTTTTTCAGCAAAATGCTTCACGGTTTGGTCCCATTACTATTGCGGCAAGGTATGCCGATGAGTTATTACAGTCAGCATTTTGAATGAGTATATAAGATCATATTGAAATATTTCAGCGTCATAAGTATAATGTAGAATAACGGTGAAACTGCTGAGTTTGAAATAAATGAGTATTAAGATAATACAACACTGAAAAATATCAGTAACCCATTACGATATCCACTATTTTATTGAAGAGACCTGTTTACCTCTATAATTGTATTTTTTGTAAAAACGCAATTTATTGATACCACGCAAAATTGAACTTGAAAATGAAACACGGTAACAAATCTTAGAGAATTTCTTCATATATATATATATATATATATATATATATATATATATATATATATATATATATATATATATATATATATATATATATATATATATATATATATATATATATATATATATATATATATATATATATATAAAGTGACTTTCTAACTGAAAGCGAAACCTGACGTGTCTATATAGACAGAAATTTTTTAAAATTTGTTACCGTGTTTCATTTTCAAGTTCAATTTTGCGTGGTATCAATAAATTGTGTTTTCCAGAATAACGTCAGAAACTTTCGAGGGGTTATTCTTTAAGACATTTTAAGAAAAAAAGTTTCAATTAATGTAGGTCCGCAAATGCTTCTTCACCGAAATACAGTGTGTTGAAGTTTGAAATTTTTTTTTTTAATATCTTCTAAACTACGATTGCTATCAGGATGAACTTTAAAACATTGTTATAACTTCTTAAGTTCTATAAACTGCTGTTGAAGTTTTTTCCGAAACTGTCATAATTTACCAATAATGACCTCTCTCAAAAATATGGTTAAATGAAACCCACATTACCCCTCTATTCTCCGCTCCTTAACAGTTTTGAAAAAAATTTCAATAGCAGTTTAAAGAGCTTAAGAAGTTATAACAATGTTCTAAAGTTCATCTTCATAGCATTCGTAGTTTAGAAGATATAAAAAAAATACATTTTTTTTTCAAACTTCAACACCCTGTGTTTCGGTGAGGAAGCATTTGCGGACCTACATTCATTGGACCTTTTTTTCTTAAAATGTCTTAAAGAATAACCCTTCGACGTTATTCTTGAAAAACCCGGTATATATATATATATATATATATATATATATATATATATATATATATATATATATATATATATATATATATATATATATATATATATATATATATATATATATATATATATATATAATATATATATATATATATATATAATTATATATATATATATATATATATATATATATATTATATATATATATATATATATATATATATATATATATATATTATATATATAATATATATATATATATATATATATATATAATATATATATATATATATATTATATATATATATATATTATATATATATATATATATATATATATATATATATATTAATTTGAAATATGATATGTCGGACAAAAGAAAACTGTCAAAATTTGGCTAAATTCTCTTTGAATTTTGGTGTTTTCTAACATAGGGCAAAAGATCCGAAAATAAATTGTGGATAACTTATCTGAAATCCAGCATCCTAGAGATTTTTAGAGTGTGCATGGAACTAAAATAACCTCATTTCCGAATACGTGGATTGATTTAATAGATCTTAGATTTTTTTTTTGTCAGTACGAAATTGTTTCCTCTATTTAGTTAACTACTTTTATATAGAGGTAAAAGGTTTTTTTTGGATTATGAGAATTTGCGCACCTCCACAACTCTTTCAGATTTAATTAGAGAGGTGACATTCCGTACGTGGATTGAGTTGATATAAATAAAGTGCGTTTTCATGGTTTCAGGTATTTTCCTATTAATTTTTTCGTGTTTGGGTTGGCAGCTCCTAGGGGCGACCCAGGGCAAATTATTTATTTTCATGGTTTTTCAAACAAATATATCTACGAATATACTGGCTATATCTGGAACTTCAATTTATATTCAAATAATCAAGTATTTTGCAACAATTATCGTTGATTTCCTTTTTGCTTCATCGGACCTTAAGGAAAATATTAGATGAAAGTAAGAACTAAGAACAATGCAAATGGCTAAGTACTAAATTCGTTATATTTTATAGAGCTACGAAGGATTGGCATTTTTCCAATTTTGTAATCCAAAACTGAAACTTCCAAAACATATCTTATTTTCAGTTATATCACTATGTTCAAATTTGTTTATATATTAGAAGAAAAGTATGCATAAAACTGAAATTACGCCGAGAATCAAATGATTACTCTGAAAATCAAAAAATATATGTAGTTAACATTCAATTGATTGGCTCAGAATCTTTCTTTCTTTCGCCGATTATAAGAAATTGTACTTATAAGATTCTTTGTATTATTTTTCAAGCTCGATGACATATTCAGTTTTCACTAACGAAGATGAAACTTAATTGAATAATTCCATCGAACATTTAAGTAAACATGTTTGAGAAATGGAATTGTAAGTTTAACGATTTTCACATATAATATGAAAAATAATATTTTCAATACATCATAAATCTTCATATACCGATATCATCATACACAATACCTACAATCATCCATTTCAACACAAATTAGCAGCTTATAATAATATGATACATAGCCTCTTCAATATACCACTTTCTCAAGAAAATTTCCACAAAGAACTTAATATAATCAAGCACATAGCAGTCAATAATGGGTATGATCCATACATAATAGATAAAATGAAGACCTTGGTGTGAAAAGGATGTATGCCACATGCAATATGTTCTGAGTAATTTAATTTTAAAACTAATTTAAATCCACGAAATCAAATTTAAGGAAAATTTAGTTGAATTTGGAGGAAAAAGTTGAAATGGGTTACTTAGTATTTTAGGAATCAAAATAAACTGGAAAAGTCCATTGGTTTTGATTTTCTGGATCTATTTTCAAAAAAAATGAGGCTTGTACCCTTTTACATGAAAAAGTAAGTGGTAATTTTAAATAAAATGATTTACAATAAGAACTTTAGGAGTTATCACTTAACGGGTTATCTTCATCCATATCTTCTACTTCGTTTGCAGAACCCTCATTTTCTTGACGATCTTGTAAATTTTTGGCTCCAATTCCTAAATAAAATTGGTGGTTAACTTCGGGTATATAAGTCAGCAAAAGCGCTAAGTTTCTAACTTTTTTTGGATTTAGCTTTATTGGCTTCACATATTTTGGCATAAGACAGTCTGACATACATAGTTTTCTGATACCCCTTTTGCCAATATTCACATCTTTAAAATACCCATTTAAATAATTTTTTATTTTCATTATATTCGGAGTTCCATTTTCGAATCTGAAAATACAAACTTTGTTAAGGAAAACGTTTTCCTTTTCGTCCGTGAGCTTTTTTTTGGCTAGGTTCTCTTCCAATATCTTGAATGAAAAAATGTCTTCTCTTTTAAGTATTGTTACTTCAAAAGGATTGGTTCTTTTACACTTCTTTACCGCGTCATACCAATCTGGTGGTTCATAAACTGCCTTCAATTTCTTTTTATATCTCTCTATCATAGCGAAATCTCTGTCCGACGGAAGATGAGTATGTCCCACCACTCTATGCTCTATGGAATCAAATAAACCCTCTGCCACCAACTGCTTCCACAAGCTAACCATAACCCAGTTTTTGTTCTGGCCTCCGCAGTTATCCGTGTAGACAATAAGGTTTTTAGGAAGTCGTTCTCGTTCTCTAAAATGTTTGTAGAGAATACTGGCAATTTCATCACTGCCTCTTTTACCAACATTCTCAGGCCACATATACATATAGCCCTTGTCATTCACGCAATCATGTATTCCGAGATTGTAGACACAAGCCTTTCTCAAATAAAAAGCTGGACCAGTTGTTAAGTAGGGCACAGGAAGTGCTTGCTGAAGGTCAAATGACAATATGTATGAATCTTTTGAAGCAGCCAGTTCCATCTCATTTTTTAAAGAAGCTTTCATTGCTTCAGCTCTCCTTAAATGTAACTCCTTTTCTATTTTGAATTTCTTCAAACAATCTTCATCTCCTTTATTGTTTTCCATCTTCACATCTAACTCATCGCATATTTTGCAGGTATCGCTTCTAGGTAGCTTGAATCCAATGTTGAATTCTGAACAAAATATCCTTCTGTATTTATCTTGACTTACGGGTATTATATTTTTTTCAGTACACCAAGGCTTATAATAATCGTTATACAGAGAAGATATATTGAGATCATGATCAATGTATGTTTTGTTAGGATTTTTTTCTCTGCTATAGTGGCTGGTGTATTTAGGAATGCTATTAATATGGTCCTGAGCTGACTGGCAAGCCTCTTCGGATATTCTGTTACGACGCTCGAGGTATTTTCCCCGTTGATCCGGTTTAGGTGTTGTCAAGCCTTCAAACATTTGTTTTTGCAGCAGCTGTAATCTCTTTTGGGAAGTAAGGCCATGGACAGAAATGAATTCTTTTTTGCATATGTTTACATCGTTTCCATTTACCTTCACAAAATAGTTGAAAGTGAAATTCCGGGAAGATACATTCCTCTTAGTTTTCTTTGGATATATGCGTTTTTTAGAGTGTCGTTTCATGTTATGGAATAAATACGCATTTTGTTTATTGTAGTCGCCTATATTCCAAAATTAGTCAAAAATTTTGTTTTCGGTTCCATGGAGCAATATCCTACATAATTCATTGCACCCACAAGGTGGTCCTAAAACTCTAGCTTCAATTTTTTTACCAAGTTTGTTTGTATAACTTGAACCAACATTTCGGCGGGTCTTTCTCAATGAATATTTATCCATGTTTTTCTTCCGCCATCTACTTTAATTTTTTTTCTCAGGGGTTGGAAAATCAGTGCGGCTTTTTTCGTGGGTTTCTGCAAATTAAAGATATGCTGTTCTTATAACTATAATGTGAGAGTGACCAAGAAACCCTTTACGCCGTAACTCATTCGAGCATGCCATCATCTGAGTCCCACTGATCACATTGTTTTTCATCTGAATCACTGAAAAACTGATTAAAATCACGAGAACACCCAGCACGTGTGTCATCCATTGTGGTGGCTTGTAACCTTGTTCTGAAAATTTGTGAAACACAGCAGAAATAGTGAAAACGTTATTTTACTACTCTAGCGCCATCTGTTGAAGAATCGTTAAATTAAATCGTTTGTGGCTTGTACCTAAATTTCTAAATTATTTGGAACGAACATAATGGATTCATGTTTTTGTGGCTTACACCCTTTTCACGCCAAGGTCTTCAAATAATAAGGAAGAAAAATCATAAAATTGTAATTTCACAGGTATTCTCATTGATCAAACCAGAAGGAATTAAATTTAGTAGTTCAACTTATTTCGACAAAGCTTCCAACCAGTAACAATTCTTTTTCTCTGATCTAGATGTCAATTCAGCACTCAGAATAAGAAATAGTTTAGAAAAATACATAAAAAACAACTCAGTCAAAATAGATGAGCTCAGTAAATCGGGAGTTTATAAACTTAAATGCGGAAATTGCGATAAAATATATGTAGGTCGAATACATAGAAATTAAAAAAAAAAGGATTACTGAACACAGGCGAAGTTACATAAATCATAACGAAGATTCAGTATATGCTGGACATTCAATAAAAGAGAAATATGACTTCAATTCGAATTTCAAAATTCAACATCTCCGAACAAAGGGTTCGAAATTAGATCTTATGGAAACTTTAGAAATCAATAGGCTCGAAAATTCCCAAAAATTACTTATTAACAATCTATTGGATGTGAACAGCTCCCCCCTCTTTAAACATTTCAGGGTTATTTGTTCTTAGAATCCCAGAATGGATTTTTCGAATTTATAATTATGCAAACGTTGTATTAGATATTGTAGTTTTAGTTTGAAATTCGCA
>JARQZK010002201.1:232500-290000 GCA_030704885.1 Cynegetis impunctata | reverse complement strand
ATCTCTTTTCTGCTCTATGGGGAAACCCATTTTCAGTACTAACAGATTTTTCATTAAATACCAACGATAATTTCCAAGAAACTGTCAAAATAATGACAAGTGAGGTGAACTAAATATTCATTTTCCAAAGCATACTATGAGAATTCAAATAGTTTAATCATAATAAATTGTTGCATATAGCAACAGAATGCCCATGAACTAGCTGAAAATGTAGATAGTTCAGAAAGTAATTAACAATGAAATATTTCCAAATTGGTAATATGAAGATTGCCAGTCGAACATTTTTTTGTTTGGGCAATGATTATATGCACATAAACGTACTAGGAAGAATTTCGCATTTTTGTACATTGATCATGGGTTACGTGAACTGAAATGTGGATGAATTCTTGAAAAAGACATTTTTCGTCGAATAATGTTGATTATCTTCCAAATCCTAAAAATTTAATTAGAGCTGCAATTTTAAAAAAATGTTGAAATTTTACTGGTAATAGTTCAATATTTCCAGAACACTCTGTAATTCAGATGAAAATACTACGTCAATATAAAACATGACTCTTGACATTCAAAAAAATGCAGTAAAAAATACAGGTCCGTATTCGAAAATTGAAAGTTGAGGGTGGCCCAATTTATACGACACCCTGTATATAATTTTTATTCAGATATTTAGATAGCTTAGAAAAAGTGGCAATGGCAAAGTGAAAATTATTTTGAAAACAATTCATTAAATAAAAAGATAAAGGCAAAAAAAGGATTTAGAAATTCTCCAATTTTCCTATATAACTCCAGAACTAGAGGAGCTAGATCAGATTTTTTTATCCATATAATTGACCTCTGAAATATGCAACTTTGCCCCCATTTAACCATCCCTCTATCTCTCACCGTTATCGAAATCCCCATGCAGATACTCGTATTTGAATAGCCCTGTATATATATATATATATATATATATATATATATATATATATATATATATATATATATATATATATATATATACATATATATATATATATATATATATTGGTATTGGTATTGGTGAGTGCGGATGGTGACCGATGCGCTGCGACCTTATTAGATCTATTGTGCCCCATCTTCTTCTGCTTCTCGATGTTTTCTCGTTTTACAGCAGCCCCTCAAGCCTCAATACCTTCAGGAATTTGAGGATTTTAAGGGGGTCTATTCGTGGTATTTCTTCTGCAGTCAGCTGGTATGATCCCAGTGTGTTAAGTCTTTCATGGTGCACAGCATAGCACTCCATTAGTATATGGTGGGGTGTTTCTGGACGTTCCTTGCAGAATCTGCAGGTGCTGTCCCCCTCTAAACCTAGCTTCCTTAGGTGTTCTTTGAGTCTGCAATGCCCCGTAAGAAATCCTGTTATTGTCTTTAGACTAGTTTTGCTGAGGTTGATCAGTGTCTTCGATCTTGCTCGGTTGAACTTTCCGAGAAGATCTTTGGCCTGCCTCAGTCCTGGAAGTCTTTGCCAGTATGTTGCTCTCATTGCTTCTTCATATATATATATATATATATATATATATATATATATATATATATATATATATATATATATATATATATATATATATGTATATATATTATATATATATAAATATATTTGCAGCATTGTTGAATACCAAGAATTGCCTTTTACTTGCTTTTCTGAGAAATCTTGTTAAATTCCAGCAATTCGCGGCCACTGACAATTTATTACAGGGATTATACATGTAACTCTTGTGTGAATAATCCAATAGAATTCGTGAAGTTTGTATCGTTACTGCGCATTGATAAGTGAATATATCCTTGACGACGTGATATAATCGTTTTGGTGTTTCGCCTCGTGTCAAAATGTGAATGTTTTCGTATTGACGATGTTTTGACGTTTGTCAAAAAAAATTAATAACGAAGTTTGGTAAATTTCGTTCAATTCCTCAATATGCAACGCTTTACTTCTGGTGGTGTTGTTTGTTCGTTATATAATCGTAACGAATTCTAACTCGAGCGAGCGAAAATATCGTCACTAGACGTATTTTCTTAAAACATCACTTGAGCTGCGCTCTCGTGTATGTTTCGCAAAATACGTCTCGTGACTCGGAAGTATAATCGATTATTTTCGAGGTTCTTGTGATATTATAACTGAAAATATTTTTTTAATCCATCATCAACTAAAAAAATCATTCATAATAGACTGTTTGATCTGAATATATTACATCAAATTTTTTATTATATAATTCCATATATGCCCGATTTCAAACCCGGATCTTCACTTTGTCTTCGTACGAATGATCCAATAACCGTATACCAAGCATTTATATCTGACGAGAGCAATCACAAGCATCATTCACAAAGTTATCGCAGCTTCTATAAATTGCGTTCCACAAATCTTGCACCGGAGCACGCGTGATTTCTATGATTGAGGTTTGTCATTTCTAGGTTAAAAAATCTAAGGAATCAGGTAAACAGGAAACTATTTCTAGACACGTCTACTACGATATTCTATAGGCAAACATGAAACTGACACTTAAGAGATTTATTTATTATCTACGTGTTTATTTGACACATAATTCAATAGTATTAACAAAAGGTAAGTACATGTGCAGAATAGAAATGTGGACCACAGAATGTCTGAAAGATACAGTTTTGTTTTTATTCGGTTTGTGGTGGCCATCTCACCTACTTCCACTGAAATCTGGGTCATACATCATCTGTTCTGTGGTATTTCTCCCAGTGAGCATATTTAACATTAAATCTTATTAGCTTTTTATCCGACGGGTGAATATAATGTAGAAAGTGCGCATCGGTGTTGATATAGTAATATTTATAATGAGCTCGTGCTGAAGCATTGCCTCGAGACCATGAACATAAATAATTGAAAAGCTTTTACTCAAATGAATTACAAACAGTTTTTCAGCTATCTTTATTTATTTCAAATAAAAGTGTTGAAGCTATTACTTGATGGAAATGGGTTGATAGCATGTTCGAGAAATGAAACTCTGTATTTGTAAATTTTCGTCTCTAATTCAATTCAGTTTATTTCGAGAATTAATATTATTTGGTAGCCTACAAAATTTTTTGCTATTTGAATACAGTTTTAAGCATAGATGAAGAAGTTTGAAGTGAACTCTATACGCTACTATATAAAAAAATTGCTAGATCAAATAAGTTTGATAAGAAGAAGAATGAAATATAAAAAAAGAATGTAGCATTAATTTCCTGTGTATATACCTATTTGATGTTTGAACTACAAGTACTGCAACATTCAGGTATGAAATGAAATAAGATAAATGACATATCAACTTGATTTCAACTCATTAAATGTACCGGGTGGCCAGATAAGAATGCAAAGTGCTCGTAAACTATTCATCGTTTACACTTACGGTAAAAAGCATTATAACTAAAGTGGCCAACAGAAAATCCAGAATTATTTTCAAGTTTCCAAGATGGCCGCCAGGGAGCGTAACTGCCATATTAAACTTTTAAAGTGAATTTTCTCTGCAATTCATTTTGTAAATGTATCACAAAAATATATGTGTTTTTAAGCTCAGCTTTATTCGGGTAATTTTTGTTCAACATTTTTTGACGTATCTATTCAAATAAAGTGGTGGGGGTTGATTCAATATTTTTTTTGAATACACAGCTGTAACTTCTGAACGACTGAACGGATTTAAACAAAATTGATCTCGTTGAGAAGAGCATTTATTGTTCCAGCAAATTCATCTTATCTGTGATATGTCCAATTTTTAGGGATGACACTAGTTAGCGTTTGTTTGATATGATAACAGAAAAATGCCAATTTCTCTGATAATTCAAATGCAACAACCTGATTTTTTTCACATAAAAATATAGTGTAATGATACCAAAATAGGCTAGTGAAATCTGTATTTCGATATCTGATTTCTAGCCTAAAATATCGAAGAAAGAAAATTTAATTATCATAAAATTCTAAAAACACGCCGTTACACCATTATTTATTTTTATTGATTGGTCCTTTTCCAAGAATCAATGATGAAACTTCATAACTTTATGATTTTTGAATAAAAGTAATCTTCGTTCAAAAAATTCAAAGAAAAACGTGTAGGAGCATAGTAATCAGTGAATATAATATGCAAGTGCAAGGTAGTCAGAATTTGAAGAGCAGGCCATGGCAGAGAAATATATGCCTAAAATCAATATGTCAAAAAATATTGAAATTATGCTTATAGTGGCAGTGTAGTGAGTTTTTGTGGCGCACACAAGTAAGGATTCAAAACGATTGAAATGTTTTTCACAAACTATGAAGCTGTTGATATCATAGAGATATATTTTGAATGTCTTTAAAATGCGGCATTGGCCCAAAGATTTTACAGTGCCGTAAAATGGGGCGAAAATGATCATTTTCTTTCTGTTTCTAACTCTAAATGCAATAATCGCAACGAATTTTACATAAGCAAGTGTATTTACAGTATATAAAACACTTCCATATAAGAAAATCCAAAAACAGTTTCAATTTTTACTTTTATAATGAGTATAGCAACTGATCAATTTTACACTTACAGTGGGGTCAAATTGATCTACGCAGGAGAGAATAGGCCCAATCTCTTCCTGGTAAATTATTTTGAAATTTTTCTACACTGCGACCCGCACTGTCTAGATAGTTTTTGGCAAGTTGCCTAACATCTAATAGTGTCAAAGGGAATCCCCATTCCCCACGCGTGTAAATAGCCCTAATGAAAGATTTCTCTTCCGTTGTAGAAAAAACAGACTGGCCACCATTTTTACCAACAGTCCATGATACCGGTTGTTGAAAGTTACATATGGAATTTTATATTATTTTGATGCTTTTCGTATGCCCCATCCATGATCCACAATTTTTTCAAGGGCACGTTCTACGTTCTCGTCAGAGTAGTTTTTATAACTTCTCGCCCCAAGCTTATTTTTATAAGTTCTATAAGTTCGGGTCATGGTTAGATCCCTAAAATAAGAAAAATACGTATGAGTGCCAAAATCAACTGTTTTTACTTTAAAAAGGCAATTAATTCGATCCTACACCTGTGGTCAATTTAACCCAACTGCTATGATCAATTACACCCCACGAGTGATACTTTGAATTTCCCGTGTTCCTACATTAAACATTGCCAAACCGGCAGCATGCAATACATAACCAAACATCACTATTTATGACATTGTAGGTAAATGAGCTCAAAAACAAAGGGTTCTCTACATACCTTGGAAAGTTCTCGGTGTACCAAAAACGACGGAAATGTAGGACCACATTGTCAACTTATTTTTTTGGAAAAAACTTTAATATTTTTCCGAACAAACCACAACCACGTTCTTGTTGTTCGTTGAACTAAATGAAACAAGGTTGCAAACTTGCTACTTTCGCATATTGCAACCGCCAAATGCAATAATATTGAAATTTGAATTAGGAATCAATTTCACCCGACAAAATTAATTTCACCCCATTTTACGGTGCTCTATATCCAAATCGGCGTTCACGCCATGCTAGAATTTTTCCGCATTTAGTGCGAAATTAGCCTAATACTGGCAGCATTCGACCCTGAGGTTTTCGGATAAAAATTCTCTATTTTCCCCAAATATGCTCAACAAATTCTCGCATGGCAAAAATGCCGATTTGGATATCGAGCTCTGTAACCTCTTTGTGTCAGATTTGAAGACATTCAAAATATACCGCAATCATATCAACAGCTTCATCGTTTGTAAACGCATTTCAATAGTTTTCAGTCCTTTACTTATGTGTGCCACAAAAGCTCAATACACTGCCAATATAAGTATAATTTTAATACTTGCTGACAAGTTTATTGTCAGGCATTTCTTTTTCCCACCTGGCCTACTCTTCATATTCTGACTACCTTGCACTTGCATGTTATATGCATTGATTATTATGCCCCTACACGTTTCTGTTTAAATTTTTTGAACGAAGAATACTTTTATTTAAAAATCTTAAAATTATGAAATTTCATCATTGATTTCTGGAAAAGGACCAATGAATAAAAACAAATAACGGTGTAACAGCGTCTTTTTAGAATTTAAAGATAATTAAATATTCTTTCTTCGATATTTTAGGCTAGAAATCAGATATCAAAATACGGTTCTCACTTAACTATTTTGCTATCATTACACTACATTTTTATTAGAAAAAAATCAGGTTATTGCATTCAATTTTTTAGAGAAATTGGCATTTTTCTATTATTATATCAAAAAACGCTAACTAGTGTCATCACTAAAAATAGGACATATCACAGATAAGATGAATTTGCTGGAACAATAAATGCTCTTCTCAACGAGACCAATTTTGTTTAAATCCGTTCAGTCGTTCAGAAGTTACAGCTGTGTATTCAAAATAACATTGAATCTTCCCCCATCGCTTTATTCAAATAGAGACATCAAAAAGTGTTGAACAAAAATTACTCAAATAAAGTTTAGCTTGAAAACACATATATTTTTGTGATACATTTACTGAATGAATTACAGAGAAAAATCTCTTTAAAAGTTTAATATGGTGGTAACGCCCCCTGGCGGCCATCTTGGAATTTTGAGAATAATTTCCAGGATTTTCTGTTGGCTGCTTTAGTTCTAATTTTTTTTACCGCAAGTCTTTACGACGAATAGTTTACGAGATACAGCACACTGCATTCTTATCTGGCCATCCTGTACATGAAATTTTATGTGCTATCAGAGTCAAATAATGAATGATAGTAAGTAAATATTCATTTTTATAGAATTGAGTGCCCATGTCCCTATGTTCTCATAAAGTCAATCACCCAAAAGTGTGATATTGCATTGATAGGATTACAGTTAACTTGGTCCTTACTTCTTCAATTAACTTGATATTGTTAAGACTACGCATATGATATAATTAATTGAAATGATACATACTCAAATCTATATATAAATATAAATATATATATATATATATATATATATATATATATATATATATATATATATATATAGGTATCTATATATATATATAAATATATATATATATATATATAAATATATATATATATATATATAAACATATATACATATATACATATATATATATATACATATATACATATATACATATATACATATATACATATATACATATATACATATATACATATATACATATATACATATATACATATATACATATATACATATATACATATATACATATATACATATATACATATATACATATATACATATATACATATATACATATATACATATATACATATATACATATATACATAAACACATATACACATATATACATATATACATATATACATATATACATATATACATATATACATATATACATATATACATATATACATATATACATATATACATATATACATATATACATATATACATATATACATATATACATATATACATATATACATATATACATATATACATATATACATATATACATATATACATATATACATACATACATATATACATATATACCTATATACATATATACATATTTACATATTATTATATACATATATACATATATGCCCGGTATTTAAACCCAAGTATTTGAATGTAGTGGTTTGTTAGTGAGTTCAATTCACATGTCTTCATTCTATCATCTCCAGTTATTCGAGAAATGACCTTCAACAACCTTCTTTCAAATAGAACGCTATTTTTTTATTGTATATTCAGATTTTGCGTGAAATTCTTATCGTTATTTAGAAATCATTCGACATACCTAAAATCAATGGTCTCCGATATGAAATCCATTTCTTAAAAAAATGGCTTTTGCGGATCTACTCAATTACAGATTTAAAAACTTTGCTTATAGTAAAAAATATGATAGATCCTCCTTATTGTTTAAATAGAGGGTTTTCTATTTTCTACCTTAGTTTACGAAATTATTCTTTAGAGTGTGATCTAAATAGTAATATTATTTTGTAATAATCCAAACACCAAAACTAGTTATTTTCAAATGAAACATCCTATATATTATGTAGGTAATATTCCATTTATCTAAAATAATGTCTTACTTTTATCACTTTCAGTTATAACGGGTGACCCTCAACTTTCTTGATTTGAATAGGTTGCCCAATTTTATCCTTTGAATATTTTGATTCTGCTTACTTTTCTGATCGTTTTTCATGAGGGATACCCTAACTTAAAATCGGTGATTATTGAAGTAATATTAACTTCACAAATAGATTGGCGTCTGTACATCAAATTGGTAACTGTGTTATTTGAGGGAAATATCATAGATGCATCTCATTCTTGCAAAAGAGGGGTTTATTTTCATTTTCTAAGTAGTTCTTCACATATTATTTTACAGTGTGACAAAAAAAGATATAATCAAGTGATTATTAAAACGAATTATTCTCAATGAAACACATATGTGTTTAATTTCAATAACTTTTTGAAATTTCATACTTATTTCATACATTTTCATATAACGTTGATCATACCTGAATATCGCGTTTTAAATAGCACTTTCATCAGTTTAAAAAAATTCTATAGTAAAAGCATCATATTATTACTTTGAATACGGTTGCCTCGAGATAGAGGGGGTACCTACCTCAAGATTCATCAATGACATTTATTGTAAATGTAAATCACTAAGATGGCCTCGTTAAAAAATATTCAATTAAAATTCAAAATTATATATTTTTTGACAATTTGTTGCATAATAATAATAATAATAATTATAATAATAATAATAATAATAATAATAATAATAATAATAATAATAATAATAATAATAATAATAATAATAATAATAATAATAATTTATTGCTCCAGAAAATACGAGATAATAAACATACATAAATATCTCATAAATTATAAGGAAAGTCACATCACAATTGAACATTCATGAATTCCTCCACAGAGTAGAATGCATGTTTTAGCAAAAACTCCTTCACCCGATGTTTGAAAATTGACATTCTCACATTAACATCGATAAGGTTGCTCATTTTATTAAATAATTTAATACCTTGGTATACATGTGAGTTTTGCGCAACCTTCAACCTTGAAAAAGGTAAGTGCATCCTATGATTATCTCTTGTGTGATAGTTGTGCAGATCCCTGTTCTTTATGTATAAGTTCTCATTGGCTTTGATATAGCAGAGCAAGTTAAAGATGTACAGACAGGGTAGTGTCTAGATTCGGAGGCTCACAAACTTAGGCCTGCAGTGCTCCACATGGTGAGAGAATGTCATATATCTTATCACCTTCTTCTGTGCGCAGAAAGCAGCGCCAGAGCATTCAACTGCACCCCAGAACTTCAAACCATACAACAACACCGACTGGACCAATCCAAAGTACATCAGCCGTAAAACATGTATAGTAACCGAATCTCTAAGAGCTCTCATCATAAAATATGTTAAGCTCAACTTTGAACACACCCCATCAACATGAAACCGCCATGTAAGCTTATGATCCACCATCACTCCCAGAAAGTTGATCCTTTTTACCTGTTCAATAGATCTACCAAGTACCTTAAATAGTAGACTATGGTCATCAGGCACATGTTTTGGTAATAATCGAATAGCAAATGTTTTGAGTGCATTCATAACTAGTCTATTTTTAGAACACCAATCGCTAAAAGAGTCAGATGCCTGATTCGCTGCATTCATCAGTTCTCCCTCTGTCTTCCTGGAAATCAGTATATTCGTGTCATCCGCATACATCACCAGTTTAGCTTCATCAGCAATACATAGATCATTCATAAACATGAATGGAAAACTCTGGAAAAACAATGAATGAAAAGTATATTTTGAGGACAAGAATTTTATTTCGCTTTATATGTTGAATTCATGCAATGAGCTTCGAATTTTATGAGGAATTGAACAAAGAATCAATACATAGGATTTCGAGTGATCAAATCACCACAAAATATTATTTGTTTTTGATTGCCCTGTAGAGTGTTAATTATTTGAAAAGTCAACCGAAAAAATTTAATGCGTCTCTTTCAAGAATATGATCAATGATAGTACCTTCAAATTAGCTCGAATTAAACCGTCATCAAATTGATTTACAGAAGATGTAGGTGACATTAATTTTGTTTCGAAAATGATTGATTATAGGTATAGTGTACACTAAATGAAATGAGCTTCAAATTTGATAATGAATTGAACGAAAAATCAATAGGTAGGGAATTTGGATATAACGAATTTTGAGTGATTCAAATATTACACAGAGTATATTTTTTATCATCCTGTAGATTAATTTTGAAAAACTACAAGATAAATTCAAATATCTCTATTTCAACCATACGAATCATCGATTACATTTTCTCCATATAAACTGTATTTTAAAATTTCAACGTAATAGAATTGATTTGCAGAAGCCAGTTTCTTCATAAAATTGATTTTGTTATGAAAACTGTTGATTTGGAGGATATGATAAACTTTGAGAGTCATTATATAATCTGAATGGAGCTCACAAATAATTTTTGGATTGATTGGGCCGATACATGGTGTAAATTAATAAACATATTGAAACAATGGATGAAAGTAACTATTTACACATTTAATTTTTTATTAAATGTGCAAATTGTTATTATTAACCTTTGTTTTGATACACAAATGAGTTGCTATATTCAAATTTTCAGTTTTTAATTCGGACAGACTTCTCTATACAGATATATAACCAGCTTGATGCTGAAAAACATTATATATATATATATATATATATATATATATATATACATATATATATATATATATATATATGTATATATATATATATATATATATATATATATATATATATATATATATATATATATATATATATATATATATATATATATATAAATAATATACTAGCTGACCCGGCAAACGTTGTTCTGCCATATAAATTATTTTTATCCATCTATCTTTCTATCTATTCATCTATCTGCCGATGTATATCTACCTATCTAAATATCTATCTATCTAGATAGTAATCTATCTTTCTATCTATCTATCAATCTATCTGACCCGGCAAACGTTGCTTAAATTATGAAAATGGCTATGAAAAAATATGTGTTGTTGATAGAAAGGTGAAAATTTAGAGTTATATGTATTTTTTTGATGCAACATCATATAAAAATGAAATTTGGTCCAAAAAATTTATAAAAATGTTTGTGGTGAACCACCCTTATCACTTTATTATATTATTATAGGGGTAAAAATATATTACGACCTATTCTCAGACGGACTATTGTTATTTTCGATTGCCATCTTGCAACCCTATTGCGGATCTGTGGATAAAATAAAAAAAATGAAAATTGCGATGGAAAAATAGGGGTTGATCGTAGAAGGGTAAAAAATTGAGATTAATATGAATTTTTTCATTCTAAGTCTTTACAAAATAAAAATAAAAATCTTGCCAGAAAAATTGAAATTTATAATTAACAAATAAAAAATAGGAGTTGATCGTAGAGGGTTCAAAATTTAGGGTTGTATGTATTTTTGAATGCTGTATCATAAAAGAAATAGAACAGAAAAATAGATGTTGTCTTATTCTCAGACCTAACCGTTATTCACACAAATGGTGGGGTTTAACAAATAAAAAATAGGGGTTGATCGTAGAGGAGTGAAAATTCAGGGTTGTATGTATTTTTGAATTTATATATCATGAAAAAATAGGACAGAAAATTTTATCTGAAAAATAAAAATTAAAATTAAGGGGTGGACCAACCATCCCTCGGCCTACCCTCAACATTTAGGGAGATGAAAAATAAATGTTGTCCGATTCTCAGAATTAACCGATATGTACACAAAGTTTCATGGGAATCGGTCTAGCCATTTTGGAGGAATTTAACAAATAATAAATAGGGGTTGATCATAGAGGAATGAAAATTAAGGGTTGTATGTATTTTTGAATTTATATATCATGAAAAGATAGAACAGAGAATTTTGTCTGAAAAATAAAAATTAAGGGATGGACCACCCCTCGGTCGACCCTCAACATTTAGGGGAATGAAAAGTAGATTTTGTTCGATTCTCAGACCTACCTGATATGCACACAAAATTACATGACAATCGGTAGAGCCATTTCGGAGGAGTTTAACTTTTAATTTTATATATTATATATATATATATATATATATATATATATATATATATATATATATATATATATATATATATATATATATATATATATATATATATATATATATATATATATATATATTTATATATATATATATATATATATATATATATACATATATATATATATATATATATATAATATATATATATATATATATATATATATATATATATATATATATATATATATATATATATATATATATATATATATATATATATATATATATATATATATATATATATATATATATATATATATATATATATATATGTATATATCATGTTCGATTGCTGCACATTATTGCATGTATCTTTGTTCAATAGAGAGCGTGGAAAATAAGGTTTTTTTCAGCATTTTGATAATATTCCGCTTGAACCTCATATTCTTTTCATTCATTACAAGGAATATCACTTTAATGAAAATATATTTCAAAAATTATCAAATTTGAAGAATAAAATGAACAGCTATTGTTTTCCTATGACTACGGAGTTTATTTTGTATAGATACCAAACGAATTTCTCTATACTATCCTTTTATGTTTCATGTTAGACTCGAATTTTGCCAAAAAATTCAAAACTATTTATAATATATTATTATCCAAAAACGATTTTGAGACTAACGGTATTTAATGCCGATATTGAATACCGATATTAATATCGGTATTTAATACCGAATTCACATCGGAATGTAGAAAATAGTCGATAACGTCCTAACTCTTGAATGTTTATAAAGGTAGGTACAAATACTCAACCGACTCATGTGTGTGTGTGTGCACAATAGAATTCTATTAGACCTACTTCAATCTTTCATTATAAATAATCCCATAATGGCTAACTCCAGCAATGAAAGTTATTATGTTCAACTGCAGAAA
The DNA here is from genome assembly GCA_030704885.1 of Cynegetis impunctata. NCBI lineage: Eukaryota > Metazoa > Arthropoda > Insecta > Coleoptera > Coccinellidae > Cynegetis > Cynegetis impunctata. Next base: position 277,042 of record JARQZK010002201.1, on the reverse strand, counting down.
ATATATTTGATATTGCATTTATATCTAACAGACATTAATCTTCTTAGATTCCTGCAAGACGTTTTGCTGAGATACACTTCATCCGATGTCCTTTCTCATTCTGAATGTATAATGCAGGAAGTTAAGTGTATATTTATACATAAAAACATCTTGCACGCCGAACTATAGTTAATATCTGAAGTGAAAGTAAAAAACCTAAAATTTTCATAATTTGTTGAATTTTGAATGCATTCGTAACTGACATTAATGTTCTCAGATTCCTGCAGACGTCTTTTTTAGATACGTTTCATCAGATGTTTTTTTTCATTGTGAATGTGAGATGCAGGAAGTAAAATGTATATTTAAATATAAAACATCTTACACTCTGAACTACAGTTGATATCTGAAGTAAAAACGAGAAAATCTGAAATTTTCATAATTTCTTGGATTTTGATTGCATTTGTAACTGACATTAATCTTTTCAGGTTCCTGCAGAAATTTTTCTGAGATACGTTTCATCAGATATAATTTCTCATTGTGAATGTAGGATGCAGGAAGTAGAATATATATTTAAATATAAAACATCTTACACTCCGAATAACAGTCAATATCTGAAGTAAAAGTGAGAAAATCTGAAATTTTCATAATTTCTTGGATTTTGATTGCATTTGTAACTGACATTAATGTTCTCCGATTCCTGCAGACGTTTTTTTTAGATACGTTTCATCAGATGTTTTTTCTCATTGTGAATGTGAGATGTAGGAAGTAAAATGTATATTTAAATATAAAACATCTTACTCTCTGAACTACAGTTGATATCTGAAGTAAAAATGAGAAAATTTGAAATTTTCATAATTTCTTGGATTTTGATTGCATTTGTAACTGACATTAATCTTTTCAGGTTCCTGCAGAAGTTTTTTTTAGATATCATGATTTTTTTTCCCACTGTGAATGTGAGATGCAGGAAGTAAAATGTATATTTAAATATAAAACATCTTACACTCTGAACTACAGTTGATATCTGGAATAAAAGTGAGAAAATCTGAAATTTTCATAATTTCTTGGATTTTAATTGCATTTGTAACTGCCATTAATCTTCTCAGGTTCCTGCAGAAGTTTTTCTGAGATACGTTTCATCAGATATTTTTTCTCATTGTGAATGTAGGATGCAGGAAGTAGAATATATATTTAAATATAAAACATCTTACAGTCCGAATTCCGAATAACAGTTAATATCTGAAGTGAAAGTGAGAAAATCTGAAATTTTCATAATTTCTTGGATTTTGATTGCATTTGTAACTGACATTAATCTTTTCAGGTTCCTGCAGACGTTTTTTTTAGATACGTTTCATCAGATGTTTTTTCTCATTGTGAATGTGAGATACAGGAAGTAAAATGTATATTTAAATATAAAACTTCTTACACTCTGAACTACAGTTGATATCTGAAGTAAAAATGAGAAAATCTGAAATTTTCAAAATTTTTCGGATTTTGATTGCATTTGTAACTGACATTAATCTTTTCAGTTTCCTGCAGACGTTTTTTTTAGATACGTTTCATCAGATGTTTTTTCTCATTGTGAATGTGAGATACAGGAAGTAAAATATATATTTAAATATAAAACTTCTTACACTCTGAACTACAGTTGATATCTGAAGTAAAAATGAGAAAATCTGAAATTTTCAAAATTTCTCGGATTTTGATTGCATTTGTAACTGACATTAATCTTTTCAGGTTCCTGCAGACGTTTTTTTTAGATACGTTTCATCAGATGTTTTTTCTCATTGTGAATGTGAGATACAGGAAGTAAAATGTATATTTAAATATAAAACTTCTTACACTCTGAACTACAGTTGATATCTGAAGTAAAAATGAGAAAATCTGAAATTTTCAAAATTTCTCGGATTTTGATTGCATTCGTAACTGACATTAATCTTTTCAGGTTCCTGCAGACGTTTTTTTTAGATACGTTTCATCAGATGTTTTTTCTCATTGTGAATGTGAGATACAGGAAGTAAAATGTATATTTAAATATAAAACTTCTTACACTCTGAACTACAGTTGATATCTGAAGTAAAAATGAGAAAATCTGAAATTTTCAAAATTTCTCGGATTTTGATTGCATTTGTAACTGACATTAATCTTTTCAGGTTCCTGCAGAAATTTTTCTGAGATACGTTTCATCAGATATTTTTTCTCATTGTGAATGTAGGATGCAGGACGTAGAATATATATTTAAATATAAAACATCTTACACTCCGAATAACAGTTAATATCTGAAGTAAAAGAGAGAAAATCTGAAATTTTCATAATTTCTTGGATTTTGATTGCATTTGTAACTGACATTAATGTTCTCAGATTCCTGCAGACGTTTTTTTAGATATCATGATTTTTTTTCCACTGTGAATGTGAGATGCAGGAAGTAAAATGTATATTTAAATATAAAACATCTTACACTCTGAACTACAGTTGATATCTGAAATAAAAGTGAAAAAATCTGGAATTTTCATAATTTCTTGGATTTTGATTGCATTTGTAACTGCCATTAATCTTTTCAGGTTCCTGCAGAAGTTTTTCTGAGATACGTTTCATCAGATAATTTTTCTCATTGTGAATGTAGGATGCAGGAAGTAGAATATATATTTAAATATAAAACATCTTACACTACGAATAACAGTTAATATCTGAAGTAAAAGTGAGAAAATCTGAAATTTTCATAATTTCTTGGATTTTGATTGCATTTGTAACTGACATTAATGTTCTCAGATTCCTGCAGACGTTTTTTTTAGATATCATGATTTTTTTTCCCATTGTGAATGTGAGATGTAGGAAGTAAAATGTATATTTAGATATAAAACACCTTACACTCTGAACTACAGTTGATATCTGAAGTAAAAGTGAGAAAATCTGAAATTTTCATAGTTTTTTGGATTTTGATCGCATTTGTAACTGACATTAATCTTTTCAGATTCCTGCAGACGTTTTTTTTAGATATGTTTCATCAGATATTATTTTTCATTGTGAATTTGAGATGCAGGAAGTAAAATGTAAATTTAAATATACAACATCTTACACTCTGAATTACATTAAATATTTGAAGTGAAAGTGAAAAAACCTGAAATTTTCATAATTTTTTGGATTTTGATTGCATTTGTAACTGACATTAATCTTTTCAGATTCCTGCAAGACATTTTTCTCTTATATGTTTCATAAGATGTTCTTTCTCATTGCGAATGTAGGATGCAGGAAGTTAAATGTATATTTGAACATAAAACATCTTACACTACTAACTACATTTAATATTTGAAGTAAAATTGAGAAACCTGAAACTTTCATAGTTTCCTGAATTTTAATTGCATTTGTAACTTTTTATATTCCTGCCAAATATTTTTCTGAGATATATTTTATCAGATGTTCTTTCTAGTTGTGAATTTAGGATGCAGGAAGTTAAATGTATATTTAAACATAAATCCTCTTACACTCCGAACAACAGTTAATATCTGAAGTAAAAATGAAAAAACCTGAAATTTTCATAATTTCCTGGAGTTTGATTGAATTTGTAACTGATATTAATCTTTCTAGATAGCTGCAAGACGATTTTGAGCTCATTTCATCAAATGTTCTTTTTCATTGTGAATGTAGGATGCAGGAATTTGTACATAAAACATCTTACACGCTGAACTACAGTTACATCTGAAGTAAAAGTGATAAATTATGAAATTTTCCTAAATTTCCTGAATTTTGATTGCACCTGTAACTAACATCATTCTTTTCAGTTCCTGTAAAACGTTTTGCTGAGATACATTTTATCGGATGTTCTTTCTTATAGTGAATAAAGGATGCAGAAAGTAAAATGTATATTTTTTGCACGATCAGTCATTTTTGACGGCTTAAAATGTCTGTTCCCATGACGGTAAGTTACATTTACTGTTGCCAGAACGGTAAGTGATTACTTACCGTTCTGGCATCAGTGAATTAAGCTATAAGTATATAAAATTCAAATTGCAAATTATTTATTATTTATTAGGTAGGTAGTTTAAAAGATAAACTAACAACTGATTTATTTATATTGAAGTTTACAGTACAGTTTGTTAAATTACTTAAAGAAATTCCACTTGTTTGTGCTGTAGTTGCCTTGTTAAATGAAACTGAAGTTGCATTTAAATCTTTATTATGCAAAATTTTATCGGCAAATTCAATTTTGTTTTGAAGAGAATCTTCTACATAACTTTCGGCCACTGTAGAGGAACGCCAGCCTCCATGTCTCTTTAATCCGAGAACATCAACACCAGTATTTGTCAAAAGGGTCGCCGAAGTCCTCCTGAACGATTGACCAGTGTACTTCTCAGGATTCGGTAATTTTGAATATTCGGCGATTTTCAAAGGCCAGCCTCCAATTGTTCCTTTTCCAACAACCTGAGATGTACATTTTATATTGCGATATTGCAAGAACAAGTGGTCTGATTTCAATTGTGGTGGACGTAGCTGGATATAATTACGCAAAATTTGGAAATATGGTATTTTTTCGTCGGGTGTGTTAATAACAGTAAAGGTGCGCTGGATATTTATTTTTATGTTGGGTAATTATACAATGAATAAACCCTTTTGTTCTTGAATATCATTCATAGTAATGTTGTACAATTCTTGTATCTACAGGCACCAGACTCCTCCAATATCATTGCCACCTAAAAACAATATTCTTTATTAAAGACTTTATGGGTAATCTAATTAGTATAAATTACCTTGTGAATTAAAAATTCCTCATCTGGTGCTTCCATTAGAAATTTTGATAAATCCTCTCTTGTAAAAATGCTAGCCTTCGTAGGCCTATAGCCAACATTTTTTCTTCTAAGATAGGCAATCAGAGTTGCGACCTTGGAAATATCAATAGCATCATATAAGAAGACTGTTGATTTTATCATGGAATATTCAGCCCACAAACTGCCAGGGGCCTTCAGTTGCGCATTTCTTTGGACAAAATATGGCAATAAATTTTTCTCATTAATATTAGCATTTTTATCTTGACACCACTTTTTGAAAATGCTATCCGTGTTCTCGTAACGTTTCTTCGATTTCTCTGGGATAATCGCCGAACACCCTTCTTGCTATGCATTCTCCAACTCATCATCGGCGAATTCATCATCACTCATGGTTTCAAGTTCTAAAATTACGACGTTGAATGAATTTTTAGTGACAGCAATGAAATCTATTTACTAACAGCGTCATTACTAACCAGCCTAGCAACCTAGTCTTGGAAAATGAACAATCGAAATTTTGAATGTAAAAATGCATTTATCAACAGTAAAAACACAAGAGCTTTTTTTTTATTGAACAGATTTCTCTTTGTAACGAAACAGTTTTGTCAATCACTAATTTTACGAAAAAAACTGATATGATAAAATCCCGACACCGAAGGTGGAGCGATTTTATCTAATGTCAGTTTTTCGAGTAAATTTCGTGATTGGCAAAACTTTGAGTTGAAGAGAAATTCATCTGATAAAAGAAAAGCTCGAGTGTTTTTTGGCAAGATAAATTAACGCAGAATATATGGATGAACTTGTCGTAATTTGCTCAGTCTAAACTTCACCAAAATGACTCATCTTCCAGGTTTTTATATCAATAAAGGTAAATAATCACGACTGACAGAATAAATATTAAAGTTACCTACACGGCGTTTTTATCGGTGATAAAAAAGGATACACCTTTTTTATCGATGTCAAACTGACAAAAATGTCATCGTTAAATAGTATTACCTCTGTTCCATAATAAGTGAGCCATTTGAGTTTTCTTTCAAACTTATTTACACTTAGTTATTTTTTCAATTTTTATTTTGATATTCTTTATATACACCAAATTCCTAATCACACGTGCCATGGACGACAAATATCCGACAGTTTAATTCTTTAAAAACAACAATTGACATTCGATTTGCAAAAGTTTTTTAACGCCGATTGTTTCAAACGATCAGAAGACCAAATTTAATCAACCAAAAACGAACGGCTACTATTCAGTTTTTACTGGAACATCAGAAAAATGAAAGGCTGAAAAAGGGAGCGGTTATTTTGGCAATTGAAAAATTCAGAACATCAAGAGCTACTATAAAACGAATATGGAAACAAGGTAATGATTCTGTTTGTGGTTTGGATGAAAATACGCCTATGAATGTTGATTCTAACAAGAAAGGAAAATCGGGTCGGAAAAAAATTGGCAGAATAGAAAAAATTGCCAATATTCGATTAGACATACATGAAAAATGTGTTTATATCTTCACAAACAGTTATGAAATCGATTATAGATTGTGACGGTAACAATAATAATAAACTTCAACATATTAGCAAGGCAAAGTTTCGTAGGGAAAATCGCTTGCCTACTATTCGTTTATACTAACATTTTTTAGTAGTTATAAGATATTTTGTAAAAATATAAGTATAAATATAGTAAGGTGAAACGAAAACGGCTTACTTATTTTGTAAAAAATAAACTTTGGTAATGGCTCACTTAATATGGAAGAAATATAAAACGGTAAGGGTTCACTTATTATGGAACAAATATAAAACAGTAATGGCTCACTTATTATGGAACAGAGGTAGTAAATTTTATATAGGAGTTAATATATCAATAAAAAAATGGTTTTTTTATTGTTCTGATCATGCAAAAAACGTTATAAGCATGTCGAACGTTAAGGGTTACCGATCTCGGACAATAATTCGATCGGTAAACAGCCCTTACCGTTCTCCATACTTAATATACTATAATTGTAGTTTGAGAGTTAGACGTTTCGTGTCATATCTGAAGTTAAATTGAAAGAATATGAGATTTTCATAATTTCCTCGATTTTGATTGCATTTGTAACTAACAATAATTTCATATTGTAATGTAACAAACTTATGAACATGTGAAATTACACTGTCCTTCTGAGGATATTTTTTCATAAAAACTCTTTGTGGAAGTTAAATATTTATTCCATTCTTTATAAATAATGGGTATTAAATTTACAAATCTCAAAATTCCAAATTGTGCATTAATAACGTTTATGGTGATTGAAATACACCGAAATTTCTAAATCATGATTTCCTTATCGTAATAATATGCCTAAGTATATCATTAATTTTATTCGTAATTAACAGTTATATGATATTACAATATTTCATCAGTATTTTAAAATTGAATTAACAATTAAGGGAATCAAAGATGAAAGTAAATACATTCAATAATTTATAAATTGCCCGAAATAAGGGCATTTTATTAATATAAGTATGTTCTCAATACAAAATATTTATGAGAACTTGTCAAGTTTTCTGATAATATTTCATGGGAAGATTCAATGATTCTATTATTATGATGTCTAAATATCAAAATATTGATGAGGTTTATTAGATTTGACAAACTCCTTGAAAACTTTATTGATAATTTCAGGTATCAGTTTTTACAAGTTTTGAACTTTCTTTATTATGACCCAAATTATAAAACATCAACATGATTGAAAAACTTTTTTTCTGATTACCGTAAGTGCATATATCTAAAAGGCATAAATTAGATTAGTTTTCTTCATAATTATTCCTTACTTATCATAAAGGCTGATCAATTCGTTTAAATTTGATTCAAAATTTCCGAATGTAAAAAATTTATGAAATTTTTTCAAATAATAAGAAAACTCAAATGATGCAATAATTGAAGGAGAAGAGAAATTAATTTGCAGGAGTTTTCTGTATACTCTCAAGATTTCCAGATATTTTTTCAGCTCAAAATATATATATATATATATATATATATATATATATATATATATATATATATATATATATATATATATATATATATATATATATATATATATATATATATATATATATATATATATATATATATATATATATATATATATATATATATATATTTTACCTTCCAGTGCACGGCTTGGGTCTGACAGACCGGGCGTTTCGTTTTTATGGCGCTATTTTCTGATGTCATTGAATCGGGTGAGGAGCCCCGCTGAACCTTTCGGTAGGCTCCTTCCCTAACGATTAGTATTGTTTTCAGTCAAGTTTATTACTTAGGGCATGATAGATCACGAGAAACGTCTTGTCAGACCCAACCCGTGCATTGGTGTAAGTATTCGGGGAATATTCGAGTTATTTTTTAGTTGTTTTTATTGTAATTTTCTGGACAAGTACACATTATATTTTGTTTTATCATGGATACTTATGAAGTTGAAGTAAATAGACTTGGTAAATTATTCGAGCAGATGTCGAAATAGATACCAATGATGATTGCCGATCCCGACTTCGAAGAAATTTTAGATCCCGAATTCGTTACAATTTTAGATCCCGAATTCGTAGAAATTTTAGAACACGAAATATTGTAAAGATCGTTAAACATAATATTACTGTGAAGAAGGTAATAATTTCTTATGTTTAGAGCACGTAGCGATTTTTTTGTTCCGAATGTAGTGAGCAAAAGTAGTATATATTTCATATTACCTTTTTTATTCCTGTTGTAGAATTAGTTGTCTTATTTTAGTTGATAAAGTTTATATGACCTCTTGTTTAAAGAATTCTGACATCGTCATTGTTTGTTCAGGCATTTTTTTTAATCATTTTTCCATTGTTCTTGATAGTAATGTTGAAAAAAGAATAAATTATAATTTGAATTATAAAAAAATGAGAAAATCGGCTTACTTATTATTTAATTTAAAGAAAACTCTTCAATACCTCAAAATAAAACATAAATGAAACTAGAAAAAAAAAATTTTATAAAAAAATTTGTTTTCACCCATGTAGTGGAAGGATATATATATATATATATATATATATATATATATATATATATATATATATATATATATATATATATATATATATATATATATATATATATATATATATATATATATATATATATATATATATATATATATATATATATATATATATATATATATATATATATATATATTGAAGTTCTCCAAATTATCGAGTGATGGAATTTGATTTTACCTCTCTTTATCCTGTATAATCGTCAAATTGATTGACAATCGGTCTAATTTGAAATAATCGATGAAGGATTTCTCATGAATTCGTGAATGAACACAAATTACTTCTCCAAAATACTTTTTAAATTTTATATCTCTGAAATAAATCAAATATATCTATCGTTATTTTTTTTTTGAACACTTATTATATTTTAGATTAGCTTCGTTTGCCGAAAAATATAAGGAATCGGTGATTCAAAGGTGTTTCAAATATATTTAATGGATGTTAAGTGTGTTTGATGTATTTAAGGTGTGTTAAATATATCTGAAGTGTATTCAATGTAGTTTTAGTATAATCAATGTATTTTAACTTGGTTTGATCTATTCTCAGTAAGTTCAGTATATTGCAGGGACTATGACCATATTACTGTTAGACATATTTTCTCGTGAAATAGTCATGTCGAATACCACTCGAGATGAAATTTAAGCAGGTGAAATTTCTATCTTGTAACATTCGTTTGTTACTTAGACAATTTCGCTCATGACATTTTTTCCAAAATGTTGATACAAATGTCATTCGCGAAATCGCCTAAGCAACAAACTTTCATATAAGGCCGGCCGCACATTTACTGCAATCGGTTTAGATTGCCTGAAACGATTGTCAGTTCAGGGCATCTGACGCTCAAATACCTATACTTTTATACGGTCATATCGCACACCTACGATCCGATATCGGATCGGACGTCCGACTCGGATGCACGAGCAGTGCGTCCTACCAATCGGACCGATTAAAAGTCTGATCCGGCTACCGGAAGGCAGGCCCTACATTGTTTTTGCATAGTCTACCGCAAACATACGATTATTTCTGTCAGTTTTTGACAGGGAGTATAGAAAAAGGAATTGTCAAACTATGTGCGATACTGAAAATTTGATTACCACGGTCGAAAAATATTCCTGCTTGTGACATTCAAATAAAATCGGACGTATTTTGTCGGCAGTGTGCGCTAGTGCTCCGATTTTAAATCGTTTCAGAGAATCGGATCCGATTGTAGTAAATGTGCGGCCGGCCTTACAATTGAGAAATTTTGCCGGCAAAATTTCATCTCTAGTGGTATTATATATGAAAAACATTCATAATGGTAGCGGTATGCTTTAGCAAATATGTCGCCTACATTTTTCATGGAAATATTTGATGTAATTCCAGCATTCATCAAGAATATTCCGAAAAATATTTCAAAACTAAATTAACAGTCTTTGTAATATGTGAGGATTCTAATAATCATAATATATATTACAAAATTAATAACGCTACTTCCTATGAAATATTGTAATCAGAATCAGAAAAGGTGAAATCTCATAAAATAAGAATTAATTTTTATCATTTTGTATTGAGAAAGTAGAAATACTACCTACGTAACTTACCCGAATGCCCGAACATTGATAAATGTTATACAGTGAAGGGACCATATCATCTTATAAGTTTAATTATTCAAATATTTAAAAGATGATTCTAAATTTTATATACAGGTCATTTCCAGATAATTGCGAAAATTTTTAGGAAGTTCCGTTTCTAAAATTAAAATAGGTCTTTCATGTAAACAAAAGCTCTTAGGTCTCTTCAAAAGTTAAAATCTTTCAAAAATGAGAAAAAAACTAGACTTTATCGATTCCTATTGCAGAAGATCTGTTTATATACGATGTTGTATTTTATTTCTTCACTAAAAATTTGTTACTTTCATACAAAAATTTTTTTGCACTAAATCATTATTTTCAACACATATTTTTAAAGCGATAAATTTTATTGTATGTAGAAAGCTAGGTGAGAAATGGAATAGGGGTTGCACGTTTCACCCCATTAAAAGATAATAACAAAATTTAAAAAATATTAATAGGTATCCTTCTTATTGATAGAACAAGTCCATAGAATGATATTTCTTTAACTCTTCCGCAACGGTATAAATTTTCAAGAATATGGGGTAGAGCTTTTGTTCACTTCAAAGACGCTCTTTATTTTTCTACAAGGTATCACTCCCTGAAAACTTTCAACCTTATTCGTAAGAACCATGTTATTAAATAATTGTGTACGCATCATATTAAACATCAAACAATTGATTGAATAAACTCCTTTAAAATCATTGTTTTATGTCGGTTTCATGCTTCTGAAAAATAAATTAGACAAATTGAATTTCACAAATCTACATTTTCTTGTATTAAAATTCATCAACAAACCAAACGAACAATGAATATATATTCAAATCTATATATAAATATAATTATATATATATATATATATATATATATATATATATATATATATATATATATATATATATATATATATATATATATATATATATATATATATATATATATATATATATATATATATATATATATATATATATATATATATATATATATATATATATATATATATATATATATATATATATATATATATATATAACTAATATTGAAGTTTCGTTTATCATATATAATCTGAGATTCAAAAAAAATAACACTTGGCTTACCATTTCAGAAATATTTAAGTTAAGCGGAGTATCTCATTTTGTATATCGGTATTTAACCATGTTTAATAATCTCCAATATTATTTATATATATATATATATATATATATATATATATATATATATATATATATATATATATATATATATATATATATATAGATATATATATATATATATATATATATATATATATATATATATATATATATATATATATATATATATATATATATATATATAATATATATATATATATATATATATATATATATATATATATATATATATATATATATATATATATATATATATATATATAAATAAATATTTTTATATATATATATATATATATATATATATATATATATATATATATATATATATACATTAAGGATGTGAACTTCAACGTACTTCTTACATGGACTATTCTTCAAGATTTAAAAAAACTTGCGAGCATTTTAAGGGCGACTATCAGGATTATTCTCAAATAATCGTTTCAAGTAGAGTTTATGCTAAATATTTACGTATGTAATATTATATATTCATGTTGAGTAATAATAATATTGAAAAAAAGAACTCCAAAACATATTAAAAAATCACCATTTGCTACTTATACTAGATAATATGATCCCTGAAATATCAACAAAAAACAAATCGTATTTTACACTCAAAAAATATGAACAAAAAGCTTGGCACTTTATTAACATAGACTTATACTATAATATAAATAACAATGGAAGTTGATACGTTTCTTCGAATTTAAATTACACACATAGATATTAAAATGGATTATCATCGAACAATACTGATATAATAACATCTAATTAAATAGATATGATTTATCTAACACTTCTAATTGAAAAATCTCGCCTTTTTATTCAAGTCAATAACGCCTATGCAAGGCACAACAAAATTTGGTCAATTACCTACTGTACCGACTAAAGCTATGAGGAACTCTCAGGGTTTACGTAAATTCAAGGAATATAAGCTTGGTGTGTTTGCAAGAAAGATAGACGAGTAACTGAATAGTGTACGTGCAATAATAAATATTTCTCTTGAACAAAATTATATAGTTTTCACCATTAATTTCGAATGATTATCATATACTTACCTGAAAATCTGTTTGATTATTTATCTGGAGTAATTCTTTTTTTTTTCGATTCAAAAGTAGCTATTACTGGAAAACGATAGACATACCATTATTTAATACCAGGGCCTGTGGTATAAAAGTATTTTGTAATCAGTATACAATTTGCATTTGCTTTCTAAATGTTTTATATGAATAAAGTTTTTCAAAATTTTTATGAATCTTCAACTAGTATCATCTTGCCCTATTTGGTGGTAAACCATAATTAGGGTGACATATAGATCTACAATATCAAAAATTGAATATAAACTTGATATATATATATATATATATATATATATATGTATTTTTTTTGAATAAGTTTTAACATTCTACCTAGAATGAATTGTTTGTTGCCATATAATAAATTCAAAACTATACCAAATGTGTGAATGCACAAACTTTTCGTGATGTAATCGGTTAACACAAAAGTAAATAATTTACGTATGATGATTAGCTAATAAACTAAGCACAAATATATGATTTTGCAGTGTAGACTGTTTTGAAGGTAGTTAAATTGATTTTTATTTTATATATCAGATTTATTCTTTTGTCCATGGAAATTTCAATTTAATTTCAATATAGGATTCAAATCTGTTATATCATTAAATCTTACATGAATAAAAGTTCATTCTATATGATTACAGTCAAATGCATTTCAACGATACTTTTTTCTGATGAACTCTAAAAGCGAGTTTTCCTAGCCTGCGTGTTTCGTGCGCAGCGTGCGTCGTATTACGTCCAGCGAAACACGCCGGCAGTACACCACAGGAATTTAGTGTTTGTGTTTTCCTACAGAGCGCAATACTTTTTACCTCAACGTTGTACGTCGAGCGTGATACGACCGACTGCATTCTGATGAGGCTATTGCGTTATACGCGGCGTATCTCAATATATTTTGTGATAGAATAGTGATAGTGGTCGTTTTTCATTGTATTTTTCATAAAATTATAATGTCAACAAATTCAAAACCAAACAAAATAGCCCCCACTGTTGAAGAGGACGACCAATCAATCGAAATCGAACATATTAGTTGTTTGCAATATATTTTAGACATGTAACTATGAAAAAGTGGGCATAAAGAAGGCAAAGTTTAACAAGACATTACAAACAAGCTCAGAACTGTCCAATCAGTCCTTTCGCCAGTCTTATGACTCATAAACCTTTACTTCGTCTCAGAATTATCAAGCAGAACTTTTCAATCAATCCTTTCACCACTCACCAACCTTAACTTCTCCTCAAAATTCTCTATCAGAACTCTCCAATCGTCCATCCCAGTATGCATGTCTTTATATTTTTGAATCGTAGGAAATGTGTGAAGTTGATGATGATGAAATGGCTTGAATAAAATTACCAAACTAGGTGATGTTAATTTTTTCTCAGAAGGTATTGATAATAGTAACATTTTTCAAAATTATAATTAAGTAATGAAACACTGTTAGTTTTTCGAAGCTAATGGAACAAGATATTAAGAAAGGCCAGTTTTTCAACAGGAATTTCTGGTGCCATGACTATATTGCAAGGATTAGTATGCAGATCCTCTTTGATATCATTCAAGATCCAATTAAATTGCTCACGGGTGGATCAAAAATAGCTTTGGAACTTCTAAAAAAGTAAAAGAGCTAATATTTTTACCTTTTTTGGTTCTAGACTTTTCATCGTAATAAAGTTTTTAAATACACCACTGAAAAATATAACGTTTCCTAGAAAAACAGAAATGCGCAGATTGATAAAAAAAACAACCCTGCCGATGTGAAATTCCCTATTCACTTCACGCTGCGTAGTACAAACGCTGGCTAGGAAAACCTGCCTTCAGGTAGCTCTCAAGCCTTATATTTTGCGATTTCAATAAATCTGTTATGGCATCAGACACCAATTCACTTCATGAGCTATAAGCTATAGAAGCATTATTACCTATGCTGTAGAATGAAACTATTGTTTAGTACGATTTTTTAAAAACTTACTCAGCTACAAAGGTCTAATCAAAGAGAACCTATTCGAAAAATAACGGAATTTTCCTATCGTGGAGCACATGGGTGAACAGTTTTAATCAGATTAAAAGCGACCTAAAGTAATTAAAGACTAAACAGTTGCTCATTTCAGTTATAGAGGATAATTACTCAGATGATAGAACGATAGTTTAATCGTTTATTCTTTGTAACGGTGAATATTAATTTGCTTCATAAAGTTATATTCCTTATTTACGATTTTTCTGATGGAAGTCCTAACAGTGCCACTTGTTTTGATTAACTCGAAAACCCTGAGAAATCCTTATCCATCATAAAAATATATATGGATACCTACATCTCCAAAGATATTAGCAGTTTTGCAGACCTCATAAACTAATAGCAAATTTCACTCAGGAAAATTTCACACTCAAATACTCTAGTATACAATTTCTACAAAACATCTTCATAAAATATTGGATAATAGCAAACATATTATGGACCCTTGTCATATTCGAAGATTGATATTTTGTTGCGAAAACTTATTCATTTGATTACTCAAACCTACTTGATCTGGACTCAACATATTTCAGTTGATCTATTTAACAATCAGATACTACCATTTTGGTGTTTTATATTTATATGGACCCATTATCGATTTGGGACAGAAAAAAAAGATATGTAGAAGAATGAACTTTTTAAAATTTCAGCTAGAGCTGTTCAGTATAGAAGTCAGCATGATTCGTACTGATAAACATAAAAGAAAGTGGATTTTAATGAGTTCAGTTATATCTCAAATGACATATTATGACAGCGATGCAATGGTTACATCTAATTTATTTACTACAGAACGTATTTCGTTTGAATTCAATATTTTAATTGACAATCTACTCTTCAACTAGATGATTAAATTTATTTTTTCTGCAAATACTGTTTTTTAATAAACACATTTTTTTATATCTTTTTTCTGTGAAAACAATACAAAAAATATTACAACAAATTAAGGAAATAAGAATTAATTAAATATTCATAGTCAAGTATGAAAACACAATGAATATAACTATTGCATCTAAATAAAAATGACATGTACTGAATAAGATTATTTAGGGAAAATACACTTCAGGTATTATTGATTGTGCTCATTTTGGTATGACTGAATTTCAAAGGATTTAGTAAAATAACACTGTTAAAATAAAAATAATATTTCTATAAAAATTGTGTATTAAAAATACAAAATCATAATATACAAAACTTACGGAGTAAGTATAAGAAGAACTTTAAAATATGCTAAAACTAATGATAATATAACTAAATAATACTTATGTACGATAGTGTAATATAACAAAAATCACAATAGGTGTATTGTACTTGAGCCTCCGAAACTTCTGAACAGTAAATCTTTTCACTCTAATCAAGAATTTCTTGGAAGTACCTGATTTTATCTTTGATTTCATCAAGATATTATCAGTAACTGTTGAACATTATTCAAGATATGCTTCGAAACTAATAACACTATTCAGTTTATTGCTCGTAATGAGTTAACTGCTAACTGCTCATGTAGGAATATCTAGTCTTCAGATGAAACTATTTGTGTACTTAGCATACAACGTTATTAAATTATACCTAAATCAAATATACAATTATTGAACTGCGGCAAAGAGTAATGTTGTGAACGAAATTCGAGTTAATTCTTTTGGGAGAAGTCCTTTCAATACTAACACCAAGCTAGACAGGAACAAAGTAATTATACAATTATTTTAAGTGAATTTGCTTTATAATGAGTGATATCATGAAGGACAGTCAATAGAAAATTATTCCATTTGGTGTCCTTTACAACCAGATGTTGTACAAAATCAAACCTTGCTGAAAGCAGATTCCTTGAAGAACTTAATTTAACTATAATTTAATATTCTGTTTTAAGTCAAAACCTGTTGTTGACAGGAAAGACAGACATTCCCAAATGACTCAAACAGAAAACACGTAAAATCTAAAGTACATGCAGATTCTCACAAGACTTCGATTTACTATCCCTAGCCCAAACCTTCCCTAATAAGCTCCTAACTTTCAAACTAGCTGATGTTCTTGACCCTCTATACTTCTTCGGCGAGTTCTGTGCACTACCAACTGGAGTCCCCGTACCAGAAGCGGGAGACTTGTTCCTATTTAGATTCTTCTTTGAATTACTTCTTTTTCTGAAGATGTCGCGCGATCTCTCGGGATTCTCCAGCTTCAGTCGAATTTGCGTTAGAATCCCTACAAGCAGTTCGTCGACGTTGTGGTTGATGCCGACAGATGTCTCTATGTACTTACAATCGTATGCGGTAGCGATTGATTTGCCTTCTGTAAAATAATATTTACGTGAATTATCTATCCTTGAAATATTTTGTTATCATCGAAATAGTTATAAAAGTTTCGAAAAGTAAGGTATTCAAAAATTGTCCCTTTTATTTGGATACACAGAATATCTTTTTAGAATAAACTAATACTTCTCACTTATTATTATCTTATTAAGAACACTTCTATTTCCCAACTTCTAAACTATTTTTGAAACTGACTCAATCAATTTGAAGAACTAAAGTAAATTCTTAATAATTCAATCATTATATAATTTATGCAAAAAAATAAATAAAGGACATATATATGAATTGTTTTTTGTATATAATTAATAAACTACACTTTGCCTTTCATTTATTGTTTTATCTGTAGTTTAGATTCGAATTAAACTTGAAAAAAGCCAAGGTATTTTCATAGTAAATTGTTCTTTTCGATTAAATCTAAAAATATTGAAGATACTCATTATTTATCACCAAGTAACGGTCACTTACATGAGATCGTTATATGATTTGATTATAAACGAAATTTGCTATTCTTTTGAAGTTATCCTATCACTGAGTACTTATTTTATATTGAAATTTTGCAATTTTCTTTCACAGAGTAAGTGTTGAATATTGATCAAAAAGTGCACGTGTCAACTCAATTCATATTACTTGCACGTACTTGAGAAGCAGCAAGATAAATTTCAATTAACAATTAATAGGTAACGAATAAGATTAATAAAAAAGAATATTTGAACCTTTCAATTTTATACCTTACAAAATTAAAACTCCGCAAGACATTGTCCCATATATATATATATATATATATATATATATATATATATATATATATATATATATATATATATATATATATAATATATATATATTATATATATATATATTATATATATATATATATATATATATAATATATATTATATTCGAATGTTGTTGCCTGTCTTTTCTTATCTCTTGATAATTATTAGCAATAACAGGCTTGTTGAATCTTAAAAAACTCGATTTTATTTAAAAACTTTTTAATAAAATCGAGTTTTTAAGATTCAACAAGAATGTTATTGCTAATAATTATCAAGAGATTTATATATATATATATATATATATATATATATATATATATATATACATTATATGATATATATATATATAATATATATATATATATATATATATATATATATATATATATATATATATATATATTTATTTATATACATGGTGGGCCATCCATAAGTTTCCACTCCGAATTTTGAGTTTTGGGATGGAATAACGAAAAAACGCTCGGACAGGTCAAATTTTGTTGAAAGGGGGACAAATAAAGGTGTTCAAATGGGTTTGATATCACTACCCCTCTAGCCGCAACCCCTAACAGCTCTCATTTTTGAATAGGGAAAAGGGGTCGAGCAGCACCTTGTTGTAAGGGCAATTCAATTTCCTGCATGAGTGTATTTTTTTCATCGCTTATCAATTATTATACAGAGTGAATCAGTATTGCATCAAAAACTTTCACACGCCGAATATGGACCTTTGAGATAGAAAAAACGCTCGGAAGGGTCAAATTTTGTTGAAAGAGGGACAAATAAGGGTGTTCAAATGAGTTTGATATCACTACCCCTCTAGCCGCAACCCCTAACAGCTCTCATTTTTGAATAGGGAAAAGAGGTCGAGCAGCACTTTGTTGGAAAGGCAATTCAATTTCCTGCATGAGTGTATTTTTTTTCATCGCTTTATTATTACACAGAGTGACTCAGTATTGCATCAATAACTTCCACACGCCGAATATGGATCTTTGAAAAGGAAATACGCTCGCACGGGTCAAAAAATATCACTACCCCTCTAGCCGCTACCCTAACAGCAATTATTTCAAATTAAACGAAAGCGCACGATTTACTTTGTAAATATCATTGTTTTCACGTTTTCAGTTATTGTCTCGGTTTCAGCATTTTCAACATGTGTTTGGCATACGCCTAGTGATCGAGAAATTGCAAACTAAAAAGGCGGCGATAACAGATTTCGTTGATATTGAGATGGAGAAGCTGTTTGAAAATGAGAATTCATTCAGTTATTTCAGACTTTTAAAAAAATTAGAGCTGTTAGGGGTTGCGGCTAGAGGGGTAGTGATATCAAACTCATTTGAACACATTTATTTGTCCCCCTATCAACAAAATTTGATGTGTCCAAGCATTTTTACGTTCTTCCATCCCAAAGCTCTAAATTCGGGGTGGAAAGTTATGGATGGCCCACGCTATATATATATATATATATATATATATATATATATATATATATATATATATATATATATATATATATATATATATATATATATATATATATATATATATATATAAGAAGAATTACTTTAAATTCAGGTCTGCAGTCAAATGATGAAAAAAAAGGAGAACTCTTTTTTCTATTCAAGATTTCGAGCCATTTATTAGCTCTTCGTCGGGAACTCTACGAAGAATTGAAAAATGAATGAACTATACTTAGTCTGAAAAACATCTCAGCCTGTGTACTTACGGAAGTGAGAATTAGAATTTACTTTTCCTTGCCGCAGTTTACAGTTTAACATAAATATAAACAATACTACATAGTTGAAAATCAGATAAAAATGATTGAGAACATAAAACAAGTGTAACAAAAATTTACATATTGTTACACTTGTTTTATGTTCTCAATCATTTTTATCTGATTTTTAACTATGTAGTATTGTTTATATTTATGTTAGTCTAAAAACTGTGGCAAGGAAAAGTAAATTCTAATTCTCACTTTCGTCAGTACACAGGCAGAGATGTTTTTCTGACTAAGTAGATATTGTTCATTCTTTTCTCAATTATTTGTAGAGTTCCTGAGGAAGAGCTAATAAATGGCTCGAAAGCTTGATAGAAAAAAGAGTTCACCTTTTCTTCATCATTTGACTGCAGACCTGAATTTAAAGTAATTCTTCTTTAACTTAGACAGCCGTAGAATCCTTCACACCTTTATATATATATATATATATATATATATATATATATATATATATATATATATATTTGAAAAACTTGGTTCTCGGGATGAACCGCGTAAAAGATTCGAAAAATCTCGACGTTTCGGCTCCCTTTGCGAAGCCATCTTCAGGAGAATTACAAGGAAAAATAATTCAGATACGTGCCTCAATCTGCCTACTCACGAATCGAATTAGGAGGAATCGGAAATAATACGATTGCGTGGTCTCAAACTGCTACTCCACCAACCGTACTGCTTCCTGTCAACTCTGAAGTCTCACCTGCCTACTCTTCAGAGTCAACTGACGGTCGATCGTCGCGTGGCCCGTATTTATAGGGAAGGGGGCGGGTACTCTATTGACGTAGTTATTGACGTAGTATTGACGTCAATGGGTATTCACGCACGGTATCAGTGCGGGATGCACTCCGATTGGGTGTGACACGGCGACCACTGAGAAAGCGGCTTCCATGCTGATGGGAGTCTGTGACTGTCATCTCTGGTGTTCAAACATTTGGACGTTTTTCTATTTCTACAGCTTCACGAAATATTCGGGATTTGAATGATCGGACGGGAGCAATAGTTCTTGTATTGGGGAAATCGATAATGTGGCCTGTTTGGGTGTGATGTTGGGAAAGGGCGTTGGTGATATCTGAATGTCTTACTGAAAGTGAATGTTCCTTGGCACGGACCTGAATTCGTCGGTTCGTTTGTCCTATATAAGAACGAGGACAATTGGAACAGGGAATCTCATCAACACCGTGATTTTCGTTAGGAATTTTATCCTTGACGGATCTGATTAGATGGGAGAGTTTTTGTTGGGTGGTGAATATTGTTTTGATGTTTGTGTTTTTGAGAGATCTCGTGATCTTATCTGTTACTCCTTTGATGTAAGGAAGGAATAATTTAGGTGTAGATTATTGGTCAGTGGGATTGGAACGTGGTAGAGGTGGGGTGATGTTTGTGTGTTTGCGTATGTTCTTGTTGATTTGATATGTGTTGTAACCGTTCTGTAATAATATATGTTTTAGAGTCTTGAGTTCTGATTCACGGTGTTCGTCGTCAGATAGTCGAATGGAGCGGTAGATTAGAGTATTAACTACAGAGTTAAGTTGAGAGGGATGGTGGTGAGACTGGGCGTTCAGATAACGGTTTGTATGGGTGGGTTTACGATAAACTGAATAGGAGAAGCCTTGGGATGGAAGTTATACCCCATTGACGTCAATACTACGTCAATAACTACGTCAATAGAGTACCCGCCCCCCTTCCCTATAAATACGGCCACGCGACGATCGACCCGTCAGTTGACTCTGAAGAGTAGGCAGGTTGAGACTTCAGAGTTGACAGGAAGCAGTACGGTTGGTGGAGTAGGCAGTTTGAGACCACGCAATCGTATTATTTCCGATTCCTCCTAATTCGATTCGTGGAGTAGGCATATTGAGGCCACGTATCTGAATTATTTTCCCTTGTAATTCTCCTGAAGATGGCTTCGCAAAGGGAGCCGAAACGTCGAGATTTTTCGAATCTTTTACGCGGTTCATCCCGAGAACCAAGTTTTTCAAATACTTTCGACCGCGGAAATCTTTCTGAACATATATATATATATATATACTATATATATATATATTATATATATATATATATATATATATATAATATAATAATATAAATATTATATATATATATATATATATAAATAAAAATATATATATATATATATATATATATATATATATATATATATATATATATATATATATATATATATATATATATATATATATATATATATATATTCATACTCGTAATTACTTGTCTTTTTTTGCAGCAAGGGACAATTTCATTTGAAAAAATGGATTTAATTGAACAGGTTACGCCTTCTTCATGAAATTCAAATCTTTCATAAAAATTTTGATCAATAGTTTGAAGTCATGAATTTCGTGATGAAACATTATTGTTATTAGTGAAAACTAGGAGATAACAATATAAGACTGGAAAGAAGAGACTATAAATTTTCACTCCTCTACGAGCAACCCCCATTTCTATTTGTTAAACTCCCCCCTTAATTTTTATTTTTTATCTTTTAGACAAAATTTTCTCTCCTATTTTTTTTATGATACAGCATTCAAAAATATATGCAACCCTCATTTCTCACCCCTCTTCGATCAAACCCTATTTTTTATTTGTTAAATTTTCTCCGAAATTGCTCGACCGATACTCATGAAATTTTGTGTGCATATCGGTAAGATCTGAGAATCGGACAAAATCTATTTTCCATCCCCCTGAAAGTTAAGGGGTAGTCCACTACTAAATATTTTCAAATTTTTCAAACGAAATTTTTTGTTCTATTTTTTCTATTGTTCCACATAACTGCCATCAGTTGAATATGAGGTCGTAATATATTTTTCATACCCCTAAGTGATTAGGGTGGTCCATTTTCATGAATTTTTTGGACAAAATTTTTTATTTTTATTATTTATGATGTTGAGTTGAAAAAAAAATACAATTTTCACCTTTCTATCAACAAACTCATATTTTTTAATAGCCATTTTAATGAACTAAACAACGTTTCCCAGGTCAGATAGATTGATAGATAGACAGATAGATAGAAAGATAGATAACTATCTAGAAAGATATATAGATAGTTAGATAGGTAGATATACATCGGCAGATAGATGAATATGTATGTACATATATATATATATATATATATATATATATATATATATATATATATATATATATATATATATATATATATATATATATATATATATATATATAATATCATATGAATGTATTAAACATAAAGGGGTGGCATGAAAGGGAAACGGATTTAAAGGGACAAGTCGAATAACCTGTAAAATAAGAAACAGCCCCAGTGGACAAAACGTTTTGTCTGTGTCAACCCCGAAGCACAAAAATTCGCACTCCTGTAGTTTTAAAGATGGCGACATCGTGCAAGTGTTCGTGATCGTACACAAGAGTACAAGACGTCCCTTTATATATTGAGATTGTTGATTACTACTCTTACGAAAAGATGATAAATACTCAATTTACTTTAAGAAAAAAATTATGAAACTGTTAATTACTATTTTATTCATTTTTCAGTTATTTCTCTGAATATTTTCTTCACAGGTATCTCTATTTTATCTTTTTACTGGTTGTGCCAGTATTAATCATTGCAATATAAGTACCTAATTGGATTTATTTTAAGATAGCCAGATAATCAAACTTCAAGACTGTTGATTATTTGTTACAAAAATTTGATATTTGAGCATAACTGAACTACTATTAATATGTTATAAAGTGATTTCATATTGATATAACGTACTTATTAGCTTTATAGTTAAGACCGTCCCTTTCAATATTTCAAAAAAAAATTATTCAAAATTTGTACCTAAGAGTAAATAAATATTAATTAAATAGTTTTATTTCTTCAGAAAATTAATTCAGACTTCTTATTCAGTTTCAACCTATTCCAGGCGCGGATCCAGAGGGGGGGAAATGGGGAAACGTTTACCCCCAAATGGCCAAGGCCCCACCTAATTATTTTGATCAGATACTCGATTTACCATTGCTCAAAATAACAGTACCTTCTGACTTTTGAATATATAAAAGTCGCCCCCCCCCCAAAAGTCGGGCCTGGATCCGCGCCTGACCTATTCAAAATATTATATCTTGCGCTCACTAGAACCTTTAGTACAAATTATTTGCAAATTAAGTTAATTAATTAATGATATCATATGTGATTCAATGATAAAAAAGTTTTTCTCGGTAACTTCCTCAATTTGATACACAAAGAAAGCTCCTGAAGAAGTCTGTTATATGTATTTTGTTAATCATCAGTAACATTAATTGAGTTATCTTATGGAGCACATTATAGCAAATATAATTTTCTTAGCCTAATACAGTAATGGACTAATCGAATTTTGTTCTGGTGTAACGTCTCCCCAAACTCCGGAGAAGAGATGACACGCCTCAGTATCAAATCCGTAACTGAATGGAAATTATGCAGGAAACGAAGGAAGATAATTCGATATTCAGCTCATTTAGAGAATGAAAGGCAAGGGATAAGGGATATAGCAGGAATATGTTACCAAATATTAAACTATGCATTCCTTATCCTACAGAATTTTGACGAACAGGGAGTTTTTGATAGCATAACAGTGAAATAATATACAAAAATCCGAACACCCTACTGTGTAGCACTAGGAATAATAAAACCCCTCGGGCATGTGCAGGTCGTCAACATTTTTTGAATGTATTATATAAATTGATAAAATACACATAAGAATACTATCATTTTATTTCATTATTGTAAAAATCGGTTTATGTTTAAGATTTATAGATAGCACCACATGTCTATGGACAAGAAAATTTAAAAAACGCTATGATTTTTTTATTCTTCGTAGCGAAACATTTTTGAAAATACTTTTCTTATGAAATCAATGTGTTTTATCGATATCCGATGGAATTTTCAAAATCGGACCAGCTACTATCTTTTTGTCATGAGATTATAACCCCTTAGCTTCGCCTCGGGGTAATAAAGCAAAGTTATCATGTGTATCATTATTCCTGTTAAAAAAGAGCTTCGAAAATGGGATATTACACATTTTATTGTTTTATTCTCAACCACATATGGAATATAAAGATTTTTTCTAGAAAAAATTTTACGCAATGTGGGATGAATATATATATATATATATATATATATATATATATATATATATATATATATATATATATATATATATATATATATATATATATAGGGGATAACTATTTGTAGGGACTGCAGCAATGTAAAAGGAAACTCTTTGAAGTTTTTCCAAGCTTTCGGAATCGTTTATTCCATCATCAGGGAGAATCTATCGTGAGGATGATTACATATATGTTGATAATACGATATAAGAAACATTGAAAATGATGCTATTTGTTAAAAAATTAGAAAAGTTGATACATTTTTGAAGTTATAATTAAATTTCTGAACGAAATGACAAATCGGTGTCACTCATTTTTTTATTTTTTTTATTTTCAAATTGAAGTTTGACATTATTTCGTTACGTTAAATTAATTTGATTTTGTGTTATTTTATATCAAGTGAAAGTAAAAAAGAATAAATTTCACTCAAATGGCTTATATCTGTTTTTTTATTGATGGATTTATTGTCTTGATAAATAAAGGCCATTCCTAAAAAAGATCTTTTTGAAAGATGTGATTCTCTTGCAAGAACAGTTGTTGAAAGGTAGTTCATCTGGTGGTCACAATCATTGATATGTTTAGCTAAAGCACATCTCTCAGGGTGTAATCTACTATCACTCTTATGAGAAGTGATTCTGTCTTTTAATAGTCTTTTTGTTTGGCCAATATAATTCTTATCACAATCATGACAAGGGATATTATAAACAACATTTGTGAGTGATAAAATAGGAATTTTGTCTTTTACTTTCGAATATATTTGTCTCATTGAAATAACTGTTCTATTTGCAATTTTGATGTTTTCAAAAGATTGAAAAATTCTGGTATGTAGTATACTAAATGGACCATGGTCAAGTAGTATATTTTTCATGATTCGATTGTGATTGAAAAATCTGTTTATTATATCTTTCACATTTATGGAATACATATCAGCTCACTTGGAACGATATGTGAAAGTTCGCAATTTACAAATGAGTTTCTTCAACAAATTTGTTTTCAATTGAAGCTATTCAGCAGTAGTTAGTGGAAAATAAATAATATAGAGTAAAATTCCACGAAAAAAACACAAATTATATTTTTTTCTCAAGGATACAACCCACAAGCGTTTCAAAGTAAATTTATTCATCAGCTAAATGAACATGCTTCAAAATTTTCTTTTTATTACATTATCTACGTTTCGCCCGATGTGATGAATACATTTTCATTTAAATGCGCAGTATAAGATTAACGATTTGAATGAAGCGAATTCTATTCCTATATCTAATCTTTTTTCGTTGAAGGCTTCAAAATGTGCATGAATAGCAATCTGATTGCCATTGAATATAAATTGGAATTAACTCAATGAAATGAAATCCAAACAATGATAATGAATTGAACAAGTAAATTCGCCCTCACGCTAGTATTCATTTCAAATTTAAAGATATATCATGAGTTGAGAATATCTGTATTTTACTTTTGCTGGCATCTAGTTTTATTCCAGAGTATTTGGTTGAACATTTCTTAGGAAATATTATTCTATATCTATAGTATCAATTTCAATTGAAATCAATTTCCAAGTGAGAAGTGAACGAAAAGGAATGCATACCTACTTATTTATTAAAGGCTTTATGTTTAAGAAAATTTTAAAATCACATCAATTACCAGGCAATGAAAATTAGATATTTCGATGTACAATTTCTTTCTGCTGAGTTATTATTGTGTAAACATACAAACATACATATACTAAGAACGGCTGAGCCGACTTGACTTTTTTAAATATTCGTAATAGTCTGAATTAGGTTTCATTGAAATGAATATTTCAGAATTTTGGAAGTATTGAACATTTTTGTACACAATTTTTAAAAAAATGTTTGTTTCAGTCCGAATAACGTTTTTGTGTGCTTTTTTCTATGAGAATTTTGTATGAATTCAGGATTCAAACGACGAAGAAAATGAGTAATTGGAAGTATAATCCAGAAATATGAAAAATTCGGGAAAAATTGTAAGTACTTTTCTCTATGAAATTTTTGTATGAATTCAAGACCATGTTGAGGTCGTTACGTTCCAAGAAAAGTTTTCAGCCAAAAATTCACATAGGAAAGCTGGAAAATTCGGACCAACTGCAAAAATTAAAATTTTTGTATGTTGTCTCGAACCGCTGGACCGATTTCGTTAAATCTTTTTTGAGAATGTTTGTAATAGTCTGCATGAGATTTTCAAATGAAGAAAAATTGAGAAGATTGCACGGGATGTAAAAAAATTCAGGAAAAACTAAAAATTAGTCAAGAAATAAGTTTAAAAATGTTCGTGATAGTTTAAATACGGTTTCAAGGGAAATACAAATTGAAAAATTTGCCAGGAAAATTGAAACATTCGGAAAAGCTCATGATTTTGAATAATATTCCACCAAATGTTGAGCGAACCGTCCGTCCATTGACGTTATTAATAGTAGGTATATTGTTTTATAAGGAGTAAAAGTGATACTTTTTGTGGCGAGTCTGAATGTTTGTAGGCCTCACTGCGTTCAGCCGACAATTTTAGACGTGCCACAAAAAGTGCTTTCCGAATAAAACATGCAATTTTTTCCGCAAACGATGTTCAAACGATAGAAATAAGATAATATTTATACAAAGGATTAGATGCAAAAAACGTAAAACTAGATTGCTTTGCTTACTGGTTTTGTAGATGTCACAAATTTGACAATTCAATAAAATAATTGTCAAAAACATTTAAAGTCACTTATATACGCATAATAGGACTGTGCGTTTTTGGTAAGTACCCGAGTATTAATAAATAACTTGTAGTAAAATATATACAATTTTGCTTATAGAATACATTATGTCGGATTTGAAACCCAATTGTACGCCGCTTGAAGTTCTTGAAATTTCCGCGAGCTTACAAAAAAATTTACTCTTCTGTATGCTCGGTAGGACAAAAAAGTTAAAACAAAATGACATCTGTGAAATCAAACTTCAACATTAAGAACTGAGGTTAAAAAAGTCGTTATTTTTTGACGTTTGCGGAAAAATAATATTTTATATGCGGGTTTTTCAGTTGCTGAATTATGGTTTGGAAAAACCTCGCTTCGATAGTAAACCGTAAAAATTTGAAAGTAATTCATCTTATTCAAAAAAAAAAAAATTAGCGAATTGCATCGCGCACTGATTGCCAAGCAGGTCAAGATGCTATTTGAAAAGAATAGTCTCCGTGAAGAACAGCTCGGTTGAGGAAAAGAGGGAAATTGTACTGAAATTGTACTGAATATTTTGCAGGAAATATACCCTAACTTTGAGACTTTCGTTCTGTCTCGAAAGCAATCCCAGATACTAGATTTCAGCTCATCTGGTTAGATGGGAGCCGCTGGAGTTGACATTATGTAACGAGAAAAATATATTTACGAAAACAAGAAATTTAAACGTAGAAATGGTAAAAATAATTTTCAAAAACATCTAAAGTCACTTATAAACGCATAATAGGACTCTGCGTTTTTGGTAAGTTCCCGAATATTAATAAATAATTTGTTGTAGTAAAATATATACAATTTTTCTTATAGATTACATCATGTCGGGTTCGAAACCCAATTGTACGCCGCTTGACGTTCTTGAAATTTCCGTGAGCTTACAAAAAAGTTTACTTTTCTGTATGCTCGGTAGGACAAAAAAGTAAAAACAAAATGACGCCTGTGAAATCAAACTTCAACATTAAGAACTGAGGTTAAAAAAGTCGTTATTTTTTGACATTTGCGGAAAATAGTATATTATATTATAAGGATTAAAAGTGCATATTTTTTTTACGAGCAATATTTGCAGTTGCGAGGCGGAGCGCAGCGCAGCCGAGCAAATGCAAAATTGCGAGTAAAAATAGGCACTTTTAGTCCGTATGATTTATACTATTTTTTCTCCAACTAAGTCAAAATTAAAATAAATTCAGTTTTATTCAAAAATCGTTAATAATTTGGTAATAAATTTGAACACCTATTAATTATGCGATAGCAAGTCGGTAGTCATGGATATCTGGTATTGTTGCTAAATATTGATTGTCAAGTAGATGTCAGTAGAATTACAAATCATATAATTTTTGTAGTAGTTTTTACGCCGCTTTCAAAATGAATCCCGAACACGTTGAAAATATACCTGCGGATATATTGAAGTGCCGAAGCAGTATATCTAAATCTTTTGCCACCCAAATCTCGCCAAGTTCATGAACTTGCATATCATCGATTCATGGATTGGTGTAAAGAAAAAAATGTGCAAACTATGCGGAGAGTGTTCTTATGGTGTATTTCTCAAATTTAACGAATACCGTGAAGCCATTCACTATTTGGTCACAGTATTCAATGTTGCGATCCACACTGGATATCAAAAATGGTGTGGATATTAGTAAATATTTAAAATTACGAGCATTGTTAAAAAGGCAAAGTGATGGATATATACCTAAAAAGTCTAGGGTTTTTACAAAGGAGGAAGTGGATCGGTTCCTGGAATATATAGTTGCCCAATTAGTTTGTTTTACTAAGTTTGTAAGAGACAATGTTTTTTTCTTCAAATTTCAATTAAAGAGCTCAAATGCAATTACTTTTAGTCCTAGGATTAAAAATGACGTTTTTAATCCTAGGATTAAAAGTGTTGCTAAGCAACGAGCAAATTTTTGTACGGTAAGGGAATTGATGGCTTTTGCACCTGAAAATAGTACAAAAATGTCAACATTTTTTGATGGTTGGAGAAAAACAATATTTCATATGCGGGTTTTTAAGTTGTTTTCTCTCCATATTCTGGTATGATAATTTTTTTTATAATTTCAAGCTCTAGAAAAAAAAATTTGGACCGGATCACTATTGGTATGTCAACTTGGTTCATAAAACGAACAGATAAAGTATCAAATCATTTGTTGAAATCAGTTATTGAAATAAAAGTATACCAACCATAGTATTTCGAAGTTATTAGAAGATTATTTAGCAAATCTATCACATCGAATTAAATGACTTAATGCCCATTTCGAAATTAATTGACTTGCAAAACCCTACTAATCTATTGTCGAATACTGGCATCAGAACATGTGTTCATAATTTATTGGTTCACAAGCATAGATACAAATGGAAGCCGACATCAATTTTGACCGATGACAGGTCATTCTTGCGGTTAACTTGAATATTCCGCACTGGATCGATACATTGTTATAGGACCCGCAGCCAATATCTGCTGATTTACGACCATATTCATCGCAATTTGCTCAACTGGCTTGAATTGATGGACAGTATCTCTAAACTTTATTGAATGTTTCGAAGGTGTAAGTGTTGTCATTTTGTCACAAACTTTGCTTTTTTTATCAGGAGAATAAAAAAACAAGATTTGAATTGAATTGGCGTTTACTTGGTGAAAGTTCATATTCATAACTTTATGAAGAAATAAAAAGAATAATCTTTCACAGGTTGGAATAAAAATCTAGTAAACGCGTTTCATCATAACATTGACTTCATCTCGTAGTAAACTATGGTATTACAGAACAATCTATTTATACGAAAATTGAAAATAATAGAGGGGTTCCTAGAGAAACTAAATAAAAATAAGCAATTCATTCAGATTTATTAGTAGGTACATAGAACAGATTAAGGAGAGGAGAAGGGTTTACTTCAATCTGGTCGTTCTAGGTTTCCGTAATTTTTATATTCATTGATGTATAGGGATTCCCAACAGTTGGTTTTATGGATACTATTTTCTAATTGTAATATATTTTAATTGTGATTGAAGGTATGGTTTTCTTGAATAAGATAGCAGGCATAATTAGAGGCAGTTTTCTGCTTAATATAGCTACCTTGGTGTTTCGAGTTTTGAAATTTCTAATTGCACGTCCTATATAGAATTTTTCACAATCGTTACAGTCGAGTCTATAAACACCAGTACGTTCATCTCTATGAATTTTTGATTTGTTGTTTTTAATCATATATATATATATATATATATATATATATATATATATATATATATATATATATATATATATATATATATATATATTTGAATTGTTGTTGCCTGTGAACTATTTTTAACTTTTTGATGTTTATTACCTAGCAATAACAGGCTTGGTGTAGGTATCTCAAAAATCTCGGTTTTATTGAAAAGTTAATTTGATTTTCAATGAATAAATGTCAATGAAATTTCAATATTTCAAAAGTTTCGAAAAACCCATTAATTGGGCCGATGTACTTGATGAAAATCCATGAACATAAGGTAAATGGAACAAATATTCACAAAATATTAGTAACCCCTTAGTTTTTCTCTTCGCCATGAACCATTATCTGATTCTTTTTCTAGTATTGCTATCTTTGACATTCGGATGATTTTGAAAGATACAAGTAATTATGCAATGAATTGATGACAGAATAATTCCAGGAATTCAAACTCTCCTATTTCTAATATACTTATTCATGAATTATTCCATAGTTCTGTTACTATTATTCAATAACACTTTATATTGAAATTCCATTTCTACAAAAAAACCCTCCATTTATATAACTTCACATAGAATCCGACTGTTATTTCATCAATTTTTCATATGAGACGAATACGATCTTATAATAGTCACGTTAAATGAATTTAATATTTTTATAAAAAAGGCTTCGCAATTTCTTCTCAGTTATCCGAAAAACTTCTTCATATATGAGATATACCCTCGAAATGTAGGTTGAACTGACGCTGCACTGCACAGGGTTCTTGTCGGCAGGGTTCAATGCTCTTGTTCGATGGAGACCATCGTGACGCTTCCCCATTCCGAACCGACGCTAAACGATCAGATCACTATCGGATTCCCACATCCGCAACGCCTAAACTTCACAAACGAACTATTGTTCGAAATACGGCAAGATATATAACACCGAATAAGCCGATTAGGAAATAAATGTATTTGAAACGCATTTATTGATGTAGGCCTACAAATGAAAGTAGATGTTCCACAATTTTTCAATTTTTAACTAATTCTATACATGCTTATATATTATATATATATATATATATATATATATATATATATATATATATATATATAAATAAATATATTTATATATATATGTATGTATATATATATAAAAAAAAATAGTAAGTGCAATTTGAAAAAATTGGGTTTTTGACTATTTTTGAATGCGACATTTGAAATTCGCCTAAGCGCATATAGTACAAAATGAAACTATCGATGGAACTGGAACATCAGTGTTAGCCTCGACTGTCAGCTAACTACTTCAAAAATTTGGTTTTCTACTTTCGAACAGTTAGCGAGCTACATATTGTTTTCTCTACTACTACGACAGTAATTTTTTTCAGAAGAATTAAATATATCAAAAACTGTAATAGATAAAATAACAAAACTTAGGTTGTTCAAAGTCATGATATGAACGCCAATCGAACAATGTAAAAAAAAATCTAAATTTTTATTTAAACTGAAAGTTTAAATGAAAGAAAGTTTGTACCGAATATTGACATATCCTGTTTAGCGGTAGGAAAAAAATATTTTATGTAGAGCGAAAATGACCGATTATGACAGATTACCAAATTGCAATTTTCTAATTGAACTCCTATATACAAGAAGGGCAACTCAAAAGAATTAAATAATTATAGACTAACCTCACTCATTACTTATTTGGCTGAAATATTTGAAAAAATCATAGAGAGAAAACTTGTAAAATTCCTCAATAGCAAAAACGTCCTGTCTGATAGACAATAAGGATTCAGAGAAGGTTTATCCACGGTGGATGCTATCATCAAATTGGTTGATAGTATTACTAAATATCTAGAATAGAGTAAACCTGTGCTATTCGTGTTCTTGGATCTTGCGACTGCTTTTGACACTGTAGATCATATACAAGTGTTGGGGGCCTTGAAGGATGCGGGAATACGAGGGGCGCCAAATGCATTTATCTAACCGCAAGCCAATAGTCAGAATGAATAATATCCTTAGTGATGAAAAACAGTTTGCCCCAGGGAACTGTTTTGGGACCAGTATTGTTTACAATATATCTGATTTACATATCACTATTGACTCACATCTTCGATGTGATGCTCATATTAATAATGCTGTGAGGACATTGAGACCACTCTTATACAGTTTTAGATACCTAAAAAATATTTTAGACTTGCAATATTTGAAAATACTATACTACTCTTTAGTTGTATCAAACTTGGGGTATGCTATATTGGGTTAGGTTGGTGCCGTGTACTCGCATCTGAGACCGCTTGATGTGATACAGAAGAAAATTGTGACAGTAATTTATGGTAAAAAAAGTACCCTTCCATTATTCTGGGAAACTGGCTTATTGGACTTAAGACAATTATAATTATATGCATCAAATTATAATGCATACTTATAAAAACAAAAATATCTTGGAAAAAGTGAGCCACAATTACATCACAAAATATGAAGAAAAGGGCATTGTAACTGTTCCAGTTTTGTATAAAAACTGTTACCGTTGTTTCTCTAACATTACATTGGAAGTATTTAATTCCTTGACAGACACGTATTAAATGTACCTAACTGATATGAAATCCTTTAACATCATAAAATCACTTTTCAAAAAGTATATTATCCATCTAAGTAGAAATGGCACAAAAGAACTAATTGAGAATTGAGAACGGATCTTCTTCTCCCCTTATTTGAAGAACTGAGTTCTTGTTCTGCAATATGTATATTTGTATATTATGTATATGTATATATGTGTATGCGTCATAATATAAATGTTTAATGCCCATGCAAAACAGTAATGTTTTGAAGGTAAATAACTTCTTGTTTATTTGGACGCAATTATTGAATAGAATCACTCAATATAAATTGTATGTTTTCGCTGCTAATAAACATATGGAGTTCTAACAGAATACTTTACAGAGTAGCATTCATTCAATAGTAGCTCTGATAGAAGCTTCAGGAACAATGTCAGAAATAATAGCAATAATGTGTCAAAGCTTCAATTTATATTGCTTATTATAATATAACACTGTGACGTTTTTAGTTCCCCCAAGTCTAGTTTTACGGTTTTTCAATATCTTACAGCTATTTCACGTTTTTTAAAACGGTTTCAAACCTGAAAGTGATTTGTGTGCTTTTGCTTTTTCATTTCACTGTCACGGAAAGTTAGAACTGCGTAAAAGACTTCCTACGACCTTCATGGAAAGAAGGATATTCTTCTCATCAAAACGGTGAAGAAAATTTTAAAATACTGCTATTCAAGTTTTTCTGACAGCGAAACGTCTCGAACAGTTGCCTACAAAATACCGAGTCAGAAGATGAAAAGGAAAACTTGGAAATTCAATCATCCGTAGCAAATTGTTCAATATTAGAATTTCAGTAAATCTTTGCCTTTCTAGGAAAAACCATTTGCTATACCCATTTGAGGTTTATAAGGTACTATACTCAATCAATAGGGATGAGTTAAATTCACTGACGAGCACTCTATACTATGTGTATATATATATATATATATATATATATATATATATATATATATATATATATATATATATATATATATATATATACATACATACATACATATACAGGGTCCTGCAACAGTGGCGCGGTGTTCCATATCTCTATTTGGGAAACAGATAGAAATCTATATTTCTATAATATTACCTTATTGCTCGAGCTCGACAAAGTAAAAATATTGTCGGTCACACAGCGTGTTCAATTCCTTCTGGGCGGATATCAACCATGATTTTTCAAATGGAAACCTATATTTTTTATCGCTTTTTTGGTTTCTACATAGAAATAAAAGATACTTTATGTATATCTTCATTTCGAAAATATCGACGGTTTTCGAGATTTCTAGCATGACAGGTTTTTTTTCCAATATTTGTCAGTCAGAATATTTTAAATTATAAAGTTGTGCCAAGTCCAATTGAAATTTAAATTTGGTCAGATATTCCACATTGGTAACTCACTCAAACGATATATCTGAAATCAACCTGCGATATACAGAGTATGAGAAATCGCTTGCCACATATTGTATATAAAAATTCGATATAATTTCATCAGATTGTACCATAGGGAATACATGACATTTGTAGAGCCTTTCTTAGCGCTTATTCTAGATATATAATGCACAGGGTGTTTTATCTAAAATAAGGAAGATTTTGTACATTTTTATTTACAATATGTGGCAAGCGATTTTTCATACCCTGTATATCGCAGGTTGATTTGAGATATATCATGTCAGAGTTACCAATGTAGAATATCTGACCAAAATTAAATTTTAATTGGACTTGGCACAACTTTATAATTTAAAATATTCTGACTGACAAATATTGGAGAAAAAAAACCTGTCATGCTAGAGATCTCGAAAACCGTCGATATCTTCGAAGTGAAGGTATACATAAAGTATCTTTTATTTTTTATGTAGAAACCAAAAAAGCGATTAAAAATATAGGTTGCCGTTTGAAAAAACATAGTTGATATCCGCCCAGAAGAAATTGAACACCCTGTGTGACCGACAATATTTTCATTTTGTCGAGCTCGAGCAATAAGGTAATATCATAGAAATGTAGATTTTTACCTGTTTCCCAAATAGAGATATAGAACGCCGCGCCACTGTTGCAGGACCCTGTATATATATATATATATATATATATATATATATATATATATATATATATATGTATTTGACTCGGAGTAAATCAACAAATTTTCAATTGTTCCCCAATACAAATCGTGGTCGGACAACTATCTGGATACCAATTCAGAGCGCTCTCCGCCAAATATATTGGAAACCAACAATTTAACGCATGAATGGAAAACACAGAATCCCGTTGCGAGTATACATACTTCCTGATATGAAATTTCTTCTCTGCAACTGTGGCGTATGTGATACCAAAGCACGCTGACATAGCGTTCAAAATCTAATTATGAAAAATTTCATTGATTTAAAAAATTATCAAACAACTTTCCAAGGGAGCTGGCTCATTCAAACTTGGGAAGCTCAAACATATTTAAGCAATCAATTCACTCAAAAGTTTTAAATTAGAGTAAGGGTAATGTGGGATCTCAATCAAAAGCTCATTTCAAAATACAACTGTGAAGTTTGGAGCGAAAAGTATTAAGATTTGTTCCAAGTATAATAAAACTTCAACTTTATAAGTAATAAATAAGCTTCCCGCAATCTCAGTTATCAGAATGAGAAGTCTTTTTAATGCTTGTTTAGCTCAGTAATATATCCAAAATAAATTTTTTGCGCAATTCCAACCAAATTGTTGTATTGTAAAAATTATAAAATGACCATTGCTTTGAAAATTTAACAGCCTATCCTCGGAAAATGTGTAAATCCGATACTATAAATGTATATATATATATATATATATATATATATATATATATATATATATATATATGTTCAGAAAGATTTCCGCGGTCGGAAGTATTTGAAAAACTTGGTTCTCGGAATGAACAGCGTAAAAGATTTGAAAAATCTCGACGTTTCGGCTCCTTTTGCGAAGCCATCTTCAGGAGAATTAGAAAGAAAATAATTCAGATACTTGGCCTCAATCTGCCTACTCCTTCTAATACTCCTGAAGATGGCTTCGCAAAAGGCGCCGAAACGTCGAGATTTTTCAAATCTTTTACGCGGTTCATTCCGAGAACCAAGTTTTTCATATATATATATATATATATATATATATATATATATATATATATATATATATTGATTTTCAAATGCCTTTCATGAAAGTAATATGCTATTACAGAGAGAAATATATTGAATTGGTTCTCATTGAGCTGCATGATGGAGATATTAAAATTTCCCTGAATTTGGCGATGTAATAAACATAAACAAGTGAGTCTAGTAATGAATTTCAGAATGCGGTTGCTGTTGTGATTTAAAATAATCACTCTGAATGAGAAAGTAATTTATATTTCTGGAGTTAACCACTACAAGATCTGCGAAGGAAAGCAGTTTTCATGGAATTTCCATGCAACCTGTGTTATTTCTATAAATTGACAGATTCTGAGGTAAAATTTATATTTGAGCTCTCAACAAGAACAAGGGAATTTAGTTATAAAATTTTGAAACAAGTTTGCTGTTAAATATTCACTCTGAATGAGAAAGAGAGTACCTTTCACTTTCCGAGATAATCACTTCTACAAGAATTTTCAACGTAAACTGTTCTCATAATTTGTTCGGTGCAACCTGTGTTGCCTCTAATATTTATACTAACTAACTAACTGACTCACTGTTTAGCAGAATACAATCAGAATTAAGAAGGAAATAATGTTTTTTCTAAAATTTTTGTAAAATAATCAATTTTATTGTGAAAGGTACTCAATACTTCCAAAGTTAATCCTGACAAAAATCTTGAAAAAAATTTGAAACTGTTCTAAAAATTATTTCAGTCCTGTTTTACCTATAGAATGAATATTGATAACCTTACACACTGTACAGTAGGACACTTTCAGCTATGCATTCTCAACTTAAACAAGATAATATTGTTAATAAATTTCAAAATTCTGTTGCAAAATACTCACTTTGAATGATAAAGTACTTTTTACTCCTAAATTTAATCTATAAAGAATTAGAAATGAAAACTGTTATCATGATTTTTTTGGTGCAACATGTGCTGTACCTATCTATAATTACTGATATTGATGAATTAACTATGTAGCAGGACACAACCAACATAAAAAAACACTAGGTAGTAAAGTTCAATATTTGTTAGAAGTTATGATGTAAAATACTCATTTTACGTAAGAAAGCATTTTTAATTCCTAATGTAATCACCACAGCAATCGGAAATGAAACAGTTTTTATAACTATTTCAGTGCAAGCTGTGTTATTGAATATAATATATATTATAATATATATATATATATATATATATATATATATATATATATATATATATATATATATATATATATGTATATATATATATATATATATATATATATATATATATATATATATATATATCAATATATATATATATATATATATATAAAAGCAAAAGGTGTTCTATTGCACAGTGTATCAATTTATCTATATATATATATATATATATATTTATATATATATATATATATATATATATATATATATATTCAATATATATATATATAATATATATATATATATATATATATATATATATATTTATATATATATATATATATATATATATATATATATATATATATATATATATATATATATATATATATATATATATATATTGATGAATTGATACACTGTGCAATAGAACACCTTTTGCTTTTCACTCTCTACATAACCGCGAGAATCAAGTTAATTAATTTGAAATGTCAGTTCTTTTATAATGTATAAAAAAGGTAGGTACTCACTTTGAATAATAAAATATATTTCACCCAAGAAGTTAATCTCAATATCCATGTGATACTATATTTATATTGATAAATTTACACACTGTGCAAATGATAACTATTTGTTATGCACTCTGTTGAATTAAAAAAAAAAACTCTTGAGCAGCAGAGTTCCATCACTAAGGTCATATTTTGGCGCAAAATGAATCGCTCCGAGATGCGATTCTAACGAATTGAATTATATTTTGAAAAATCAAGCTCAAATAGCAAATCGAATTGCAAAATTGAAAATAATTCATTTTATAAAAAAAAATTGCGAAGTTGTTGAGGAAAAAAGTTGAAACCAACGAAGGAAGTTACCTCAACATTATCTCAATCCACGTAAAAAAATATCAACACCTCTATTGCAAAAAAAAATTTCGCGAAGTGCATCATGTTCTGATAGCGAGGAAGCGAGGCAGGTCGAGATGTGATTTGAACGGAACAGCCTCAGCGCGACTGAGGAAATTGGTTTAAACTACCAAGTATGAACCCTCTAACTCAATTTTCAGAAGCTGTGGAGTTTGGTAAACTTTCAAAAACCACGAAAAAACAAGAAATATTTAAGTAAAAATGGCGGCGGTTATAAAAATTCAACCAAATTTTGGTAGTTTCGTTCTGCAATGAAAGCTATCCCAGACAAAAATATTTCAGCACATTTGGCGTGATACGAACAGCTGGAGATGTAAATATGCACCGGGAAGGCTATTTACATGGAAATTAGAAATACCTACGTAAAAATGACAGCAGTTGCAGAATCAGAAATGAAAATTTTTTCGAAAATCGTGGTCTAGGAGGTCTAAAACGAATGGGAAAAATTCTCCCGCACCTGACTGCTCTTCTTCGATACACTGCAATAGTGTGTATTTTATGGGATATAATGCGAAAAAAAATATCATGAGTTCAAATTCTGATGGAGAATTTTATGGGATAAAATACGAATAAAAATATCATGAGTTCAAATTCTGATGGAGTTCTGATTCGATTCTCACTGAATGTAGGATTAAACAATGCAAATAGTATCGAAATATCAGTATCGTTGAACCGAAAGTTTTGAGTAGCAAAAATATCGTATGGACTTAAACTATTTTTATAGAAAACAACAACCATCTGCTCAACAGACTATGCACTGATTTCGCAAATATTGGATGGAATAAGGCAGAGAGTAAATAGTGTTCAGAACCTCAGACGCAGTGGCCGAATATTCTCACTATTTTTACTGAAGCGAAAATAGAAGCTATGGGCAAGAAGTACAGAAGGTTTTTAGAATTTACATAGAAATGGAATTTCGTTTTCGTATTGAGACCAGAAGTTTGAGAGGATGGGACTAAAGTGGATTCCTTGACCTATGAATTTTGAATAAGTGATATCTGAATATTCTTCCACGTAGGTAGACACTGTTTTAAGAGTTCAGCAGAGCTTATTTTAATATGACGATTTACGAAAACTGAAGTAGTTTCAACTTTTAGAGCAACTGTAGATAAAAGCGAAATATGATATCTGTTTTATTTCACCACATTTAGGTTCGTTGAATTACGATGATTTCAAACTTATAAAATTATTTCAACACATACACACAAAATTTATAGACATCATGTCATGAAAACAATCCAGGATTTTGAAAATAATTTTGATCACCATAAGTCTTTTGATTTCGATTTTGAAAAATTGTAAAAAATAACATAAATCTACCTTCGAAATATTCTATAGAAAAGTTTAGGAAACGAAAAACTTTCACAGAAAAAACTTACAAATTTTCAACATTTTGTACAAATTACTCCAGTAACCTACCCGGACAGTTTTCGTGTAAAATTTGAAATGGGAGCACGTACGGCTGGCAGACTTTGAGTGAACAATAATTCGAAAAACGAAATTACATATGAATAGCATTGAAAATGAGAAAAACTTTCTTTAAAAAAATATTATAATTTATTCAGAAAAGTATGAAATTATATACTTAATTTTCTAAGATTTGAAGATAATTGAGAAAACTCCAATTTTTGCTTCTTCATTTCCTCAAAAATCAGTAAAATTACTATATTTCGAATTGATTTCATTCCCCAATAGAATGCCAGAAAAACCCTGTATACAGTCTTCATATTGGTATGGTATTAGGTATTACAAATTTAAATACAATTGTGATATGTTCAGCTATTCTATGGAACCAACTCATTCGATAATTCAAAGCTTTTATTTACAGCTGAAGCTTTTTTGGTTTCAACACTATTAGAAATTTAGATACTTGAGAGGTACTTGAAATTTAATACCCAAATTTTCCTATTCATTTCAACGAATATTATAAATAGTCCAGTCAATGACGATAAAAAAAGTGTAAACTGTGTATTTATCCCATACAGCACCGATTTGTATGAAAATTTCGTTTTAGGTTCTAATTACCATCTATTTCAAAGTCTACCCTGTGCCGGGAGTTGCTTTTTCTCTGGAGGTGGATGCCACCCCTTCTTGAGATTGAAATTTTCATTCAAAATAATTACGGAAATCAATGAATTGACTAATTCTAAGCAACTTTTGTCTTATTAAGTTTTTTCTGAAAGTCAATACTTTTCGACTTCGCGAGTGAAATTGTCATTTTTCAGGCAAAAAAAAACACGTTCTCAGATTCTTTTTCGCGAATAACTGAAAAAATCAGTTTTTTTATATTTGTCACTAAAAGAAACATTTCGATAATGCTTACCTAACGAAGAAATTCTTGAAAAAGTTCGAGTATTTTGGTTAATATTTTATCATGTTTTTATGTTGATAGGTACTTGGATTGATATGATGTTGGAGAAGTACCTACTTCCTGATTATTTCAACAATTTTCCTTTGTTGCCTATATTTCAATGTGAAGATTGAATGATCAGAATTCATATCATTTATATAAAATAAAACTCCAAAATAAATTCAGAAGTTTTCAATTCCTCACATGACTTATTTAGTAATGATACACAGTACACTCAGTACACTCAGTGATTCAGAGCTCTTTCTACAATTCTCGAAAGCAATATTAGAATTGTTGTTGTTCTTGAAATAAAGAAGAAGGTTCTTTGATATTGAAGATAAAATCGAACAACATTTCAATTTTATTTGAAATATTTAATTTTTTTTATTTCACTTGATTGTCAAGTTTTCAAGTGTTAATATCTTACTCTCCTCATCAATCGTACTATTCATATATTATAATATAGAAAGTATATAAATAACAACTTCCCGAGAAAAATTATGCTTTCACCGACTACATTGATTGAAATATATTTTCGATAATATTCCAAATAAATACACAACCGTGCAAACTTAGATATTATTCTCAGCGTGAGTTGTGTCTTATGTACTAAACACCAGACTTTTCATTTTCTGAATAAAAAGTAAACCTAAATATTTACGAACGTGCATTCGGACAACTTCAATATTTCTATGTAAATATTCGATTTTCATCTTCTACAAACATGTGTTTCGAATATTAGACTATAAATCAGTAGTTTCGATCGTGCCCTTCCCAATGCTATTGATTTGAATAAACAAATATTCTTCAAAACATAGTGTTCCAATTAATATACGAATTCAATTTCACAGTGAGTTTTGCAGTTCTATTTGATTTCTGACAAATCCTAATTTTAATCAATTCTCTATGGTAGCAATGGTCAAATTTGTAGCGAATTAGACTCGACAAATTTGCACCCGTCGAAAAATAATACCAGAGTGCTAATATATGACATTATAACTAGGTAGTATATCGAACATAATAATACAGTGTTTTAGAACGTGTATATTAGATCGAAATTTTGGAACTATGGAGATCTCTCATTTCACTAGGGACCTACAGTTCAACGCCGGTTCCGAATAACCTTGGGCTTATTTGAACCTCTGAAACTCATAGACATAATCAGTGTTGAGGAGCATTTCGGTGTGAGTCGATCTCAGTCATGTACAACTGTGTCACTGACCAATAACAATTTCTTCTTCTTTCCAGTCGAGGCCGTGGAGATTGAGTCCACTATAAAAAAATTGAAAAATAAGAACTCCAGTGGGTTGGACATGATCCCGATTAAGGTTTTGAAGGTTTTGGCTCCTTATCCATCTTGCATATCTTATTAATGTCTCAGCAACCTCAGGCAGGTTTCCTTCTGTACTCAAGACGGCTGTGGTGATACCAGTGCACAAGAAGAATGCTGTAGACGACATTAAAAATTATCGTCCCATTTCATTATTAAGTTATTTATCTAAAGTCATAGAAAGATTAGTTTATAATAGAATGAATATTTGGATAAATTCTCATTTATAACAAGTTGCCAGCACGGTTTTCGGTTTGGTAGATCGACGGAGTCTGCGGCATGTGATTTGGTGAGTTTTGTGTATGATTGTTTAGATGATGGGATTTTTGTGGCTGGGTTGTTTTTTGACCAATCTCGTGCATTTGATTGCTTGAACTTCAAGTTTATACTGGATAAATTGTTCAATCTAGGTTTCAGGGGTGTTTTCCTTGAGTGGATACGAAGCTTTTTGACCAATCGATGGTTGATTGCGCGGGTGGGGCAACATAACTCAGCTAGATACCCTGTAGAAATGAGCGTGCCTCCGGGTTCAGTCCTGGGACCACTTTCATTTATTATTTTCATAAATGACTTGCCTGACTATATCATGAACCATTTCTTCAATTTGCTGAATATCAAGATTGAATTGTTTGCGGATGATACTTCGTTCATTATTTCTGCACAAACTTTTGACGAACTCAGGGCAGGTTGTGAATCACTAGTCGGGTACTTCACGGATTAGTGTTTCAGGAACTCCCTTATATTAAACGCAAGCAAGACTGAACTTGTCCACTTTCAGATGAGGGATTCAGATCCCCAATTAATCCTAAATCTTCAGTTCGGTGAGCTGAGGCCTTCTCAGTGTGTCAGGTTCCTTGGAGTGGAGGGATCACGCTGATCACGTTTGCAGAAAATTGAGTAGCGCATTTTACGCTTTGAGACGCATAAAACTTATATTACCTCAGGATTCTCTAATACATTCGTATTATTCACTTACATACAGTCACCTCAACTATAACGTTATATTTTGGGGTGATTCCTCATTTAGCAATTGAGTATTCATTTCCCAGAAGAAAATAATACGTTTGATTTTCAACTTGAAACCTGGGGAGACCTGTAAACCCTTTTTTATAAAGAACAAAATACTGTGTTTCCCTTGTATTTATATTCTTGGATATCTTTTGTACACTCGTAGAAATGTTTTATCACTGAGTTTCATGATTATGAAACAAGGCATTTATTCCAAAACACCGAACTTCTAAATTTCAGCAGTCACCTATGTATAATGGCATCAAATTTTTTAACCATCTGCCCGATAGATTGAAGGTTTTGGAGTACAGAAGATTCAAAAAAGAAGTTAAGTTTTTGTTACTCGAGAAGTGTTTTTACAGCAAGGGGTAATATTTTGATAAGGATATAAATTAGCCTTTGAGTCTCTTGTTATTAGATAAAAAAAGAAAAATATTACTTTTCTTTTTGTATCTTTTTTGTCTTTTTTGTAAACGTGTCCTATACAAGTGTATCTTGTCTGAAAGGATGAATGAAGTTACTATTACTACTATTACTACATACACAAACATTCATACCTAACCAAGGATTCGAACCCAGCACGCCTGCTTCACAGATGGTCATTCTACCTCTGTTCCACAAGGCGTGTGCGAAACTACAGATATTTCATGTAAAGGTATTCAAAGGCATAAAAACTAAGCAAGTAGGTAGGTATAATGAAACCAGCAAATATTTGCAGCAATAAAAACAATACATTTGGCACAACGCGCGAGCAGCAAAGCTCTATCACTAAGAACGACTTTTTCCATGAATTTTCTTGTTTTTCGCAGAAAAATATTCAAACTTCTAAGTCTATTTGAAGTGATTTAAAAGACGTGCAATGATAGAAAACCCTCGAAAAGGCATTGAAATTCAACATTCAAAAATTGCAGGGTCTAAAGAAATTAATTGAAATCCTGAATTGAAAGCCTTTCAATATATCTTACCGTTTAGTCAGCGTTCGTAAAAAATGCTTCCGCTAGATAACTTTTTCTTCGAAAGTTGTTGCTAAATTTTTCACCACGAAAATTTTTTTCATTTTGAACAGATAATAATTATATAGCTTATATCCATTCTGAAAGTCCATTCCAAATATTGTTGAAAGAATTTTTGAGATCGGAGATAACATTGTTTGGACAAGGCAGCTTAGATTTCATGATCGTGTTTTTGCAAGAACAAAATAAATACGCTTGGGTGTCAGTGGTTGTCAAGGAGCAAGGCGCGTATGGCTACAAGATAGGTAGCCGCGTGATGCAAACGCATGGACGATGCGATAGGCACTTAACGTGTCCGCATTGTGTTAGCGCTGACACACAGCTTCTTTTTCCGGTGCCGTACCCGGTTTTGGGCGCAGGCGAACTCTCTACAACTATTCCTGTTGTGCGTGATACAGTGATACACGAATAGAATGAACCTACAGTTTTACGACGGT
Organism: Cynegetis impunctata; assembly: GCA_030704885.1. Lineage (NCBI taxonomy): Eukaryota > Metazoa > Arthropoda > Insecta > Coleoptera > Coccinellidae > Cynegetis > Cynegetis impunctata. The sequence continues at coordinate 232,627 of JARQZK010002201.1, read as the reverse complement.
TCCGATAGTCATTATAGAGAGGCTTTACTAGACAGAATACTCCACGGTGGTTTGCCATTCCCTTCCGAGAGGTGGCTCCGCATTAATTCATTGGTTCGGCCGGGATTCCATCCACCTACCTTCTGTT
>JARQZK010002201.1:220000-227500 GCA_030704885.1 Cynegetis impunctata | reverse complement strand
AAATATTGGTTTTATGGTTGAGCAAACATTTATATATTTATATATTATAGTTGTCTCTATTCCTTGTTAATAATTCAAGACTCAAAAGGAGTTTAATCGATTTTGTTTCGTCTGCTATTCTTCGGGGAATTCACAATAATGTAATCGATCATAGTCTATTTCTGCAGTGAAATATCGAACGTACCTATCCCAACTACTTTGATCTTTTTCGAGAGCAAATGCTTTTCATAGGATTATATTATGTAACTATAATAACTTCATTTATAAGCCGACCGCACACCTGGCTTTGAAAGGACTGAAATGGACCTATACGAGTGTAAAATAACGGCCGCATATAAACGAGGGTTTCTCGTATTCGGAAAACTTTTGATTTGAAATATACGACTGCACTTTGTGAAATCACCGGACGTGCTGTGGATACTACGTAAATATCCACAACATTAAAATGAACTTATAAACCTAAAAGGGAAAACATATACGTATTCTAATATATGAACCCGCCCATTCCAAGATATAAAACAAATCCTATATTTCCAATTTCGGCTCAGATATATTCGGAAAATTGTGTTCACAAATCTACAGTCGTAAACCTTCCGAACTTGTATTAGTAGCGCCCTTATTTTCGAATATACTACTGTCAAATAATAGGAAAATGTATGACAGAAAATAAAAACATCATTTCGTCAACCTATCACTTTTTGAGTTATCACAATTTATATGTAACATGTATGATATGAGAACTGTAGTACTCTGATTTCACAGTTGGATACGTTCAGTTGTAACTTTCTTTACATTCCTGCAATTTGATTTTAAATTACATATAGAATGTCTTTCCTTTCTGAATTTTCCTTCTCTGTTTTCGTTATATGTTAAAGAGCATTTTTTTGAAATTGGGGCCATCGGGTAAAGGGGGATTAGATGTTAAATTTTGAAAAACAGTGCCTTATGTAATCTGAAAGTGTACCATCATAAATAACAATAATATATATAAGTATATATAAGTATATATGTATATATATATATATATATATATATATATATATATATATATATATATATATATATATGTATATATATATATATATATATATATATATATATATATATATATATATAAATATATATATATATATATATATATATATATATATATATATATATATATATATAATTAAGTGAACTAGGACATTTATTTGAAACAAATCAAACAAACCTCCTAGCGGAGCTGGTTATAAGAGTTCACGAAGCATCGAAATATCAACAACTACCCTAGACGGTAATTGTTCCTAGCTCCTAGCTCCGCTAGGAGGTTTGTTTGATTAGTTTCAAATAAATGTCGTAGTTCACTTAATTTTATAACCACGGGCGTGTTTTCCATTTAACACGAATAATTCTTACTTATATATATATATATATATATATATATATATATATATATATATATATATATATATATATATATATATATATAACTTTATAGAGATATAAGAAAAACTAACTTTCCACAGGTTGGAATAAAAATCTATTGAGTAAACGCGTTTCGTCATAACATTTACTTCATCTCGTACTGAACTATGGTATTACAAAACAAGCTATTTATACGAAAATTGAATATGACAGAGGGGTTCCTAGAGACACTAAATAACAATAAGCAATTCATTCAGAGTTTTTAGTAGGTACATTGGACAGATTAAGGAGAGATCTAATTGTAATATATTATAATTGTGATTAAAGGTATGGTTTTCTCAAATAAGAGGGCACGCATATTTAGAGTGAGTTTTCTGCTTAATATAGCTACATTGGTGTTCGTGTAATCAAGTTTTGAAATTTCCAATTGTACGTCCTATTCAGAATTTTTCATAATCGTTACAATCGAGTATATAAACACCAGTACGTTCATCTCTATGAATTATTGATATCTTGTTTTTAATCAATTTTTCGATGCTATTGTTGGTTTTATATGAATTAGAAATTTCAAAACTCGAATACACGAACACCAATGGTTGATCCAATAAAATTTAAAGCCCTGGGTCTGTGAGAAGCGTGGGGGAGTACTGCACGTGTCTTCACCATTCATATCAGATATCAAACTTCCAGAAACTGATATTATAATTAGAAAAAGTACTCATAAAGAATCAATTTTGTATGGAATCGACTTTCAACATTGTAATTATACTAGTAAAGGCAATTCAAACCGCTGAATATGCCAAATATACAACTTCTTTTCGATTCGAAATGTCATAAAAAACGATTCTGAGATGTTCAATATAGTTTATTTGTATTGTATATTATATATATGTTGATTTTCAGTATAGAATTGTATCTATGTTCTTGCTAGTTTAGGAAATTTCAACATTACTCGTAAATAAACGCTCTATAGTAGATTATTTGATATGTTAGGTGAAATCTAGTAATTTGTAGCTAATAGCAAATAAGAATAAGAAGTATATCTTTCAATAAAACATTACTTTGAATACGTTGCGCTTTTTTCGATTCTTTTACAATATTTGAAATATTGATTTAAATTATATATCTTTAACTGAAAATGTGTTTAAATATTTTCAATTTATTATAATGGAATATTTTTCAATATATTATCTTACCTTCTGTCGAAACCACCTTCGACCTAACTAAATCAGCTTTATTGGCAACCAGAATGACCGCCTTGGTGCTGAGCATATCCATATTCCAGAGGGTCTGTAGGATGCTTTCAGCGCAATTTAGAGACGCTCTATCAGCGCTGGAATAAACGACGCAGTAAGCATGAGATTCCGAGTATTTGGCTACGCATTGACCTGGCTGAAAATAAAAATAAAATATTTTATCAAAAATATTTTATCTTGCAGTGTATATAACGTATACTGCTATTATGAAAAGTTGTAGCTGATATTCCGTGAAAAAATTTTTGCTTTTAAATTAGCATTTGAATGTACCTACTAGATATGAATATATCTAATTTAATCAGACAGCCAAACGTCCCTTTCATCATTGAAAACTATTATGTTGGCAGGGCCGTAGCTAAGGGGATGCCAGAGGGAGCTAAGCTCCCCCTGGAATTATTTAAGGCCCCTCTAGAAAAGATACCAGAATTATTACAAACCAAACATTTTTATATCTGCCTTGAAACATAAAACTAGCCTAATTACAAACAAATCTACGTAATTGTAAAACTGACTTGAAATTATTCATTTGCGGCATCTTTTATCCTAAAATGTAATAGCGACAAACGAGCGGCTACTAGTAGGATTGCCAGATGCTTAAGAGCCGTGTCGCACTTTAGAAGATGATTTGTCGCCCAAAAGCGCAACCGTGGTTGCGACATGTTAACGGGGAAGCTGAATATTTAAAAATGAATTGGTAGGCTGCATTTTTTTAAGAGAGTTACAAAAGTAAGTGGTAGCTCAGAAAATTTTTGTCTGGATTCAAAATTATAGCAAGACTAAAACTTCTTATCTGCCGAAAAACATTTAAATGTGAGGGCATGCGTTTCATTAATTCAAATAAAAGTACCTACTTCAATAAAATCCACACAATTTCCTCTAGTTTCTTCAACCTCTTCAGATGAGAAATTATTAGCCGTTAATTCATTTTCGAACTCAGAATATTATATTTCACGTAAGTGGAAATAGAAACACAACTAAAAACGATTAAGCGCAAACAAGTGACGAAGCAAGAGAGAGAATATAAACTTGGTTGTCTATTCATAAGCTATTTGTTTTATTTATTGAGAGTTTTCTATGAGAGATTTTTCATTTATTATTTTTTATGAGAATAAATTTTTTTATTTTTCCAAAATGTTTTTTAATGAATATTCGTTTTCCAATATACTTTTCTAGGTAAAAATACAGAATAAGCTGTATATTCCTGTCGTTTTTTTCGTATATTTATTTTACTACTTTGTAAAAAACAAGCCCTCACAAGAAGTTGTTGAGCCCCCTCTAGATATCAGTGCTGGCTGGCTACATCCCTGTATATTGGAAGAATTATTTTCATAGGTACAGAAACATATTCATTCATATCAGTTTGAAATAAGTGGAAGGAAGATAAATATTCGCGGGAGCTTCGAAGGAACTGTTATATTGGCATCGGAAAAACCGGTTGAATGACATAAATACACTTGGTTGAATCAAGCGAATATTCAATTCAAATATCATTTATCTTCTGACTACCCACACTTCTACTCTTTCGTAAATATCTTGTCTTGGCCATTCTTGATGTACATACAAGTGTATCCTCTGATGTGACTGAAGGAATTCATCCTCAAAACTCAAAGCCAGTCTCCGGCAAACATACTTGAGGGATGAATGAAACAAGCTCAAATTTGTTGCCTTTTGTAAACCATTTGTTTGAACGCTCAAATCTCGCAACACGCTTTGCGGATAGGACCGGAGCCCCACCTACACCCTTCATCGTTATTTCCGCAGTTCTTGGGACTATTATCATTAGGTAACACTTTTCCTACAATTTGGGCATTTGACCTGCCGTAAAAATGCATGTAACCCTAATGAATTGTATAACGGATTACGCCTTATTATATATGTTCAGTTTTATATACAATAATGCTACACTGAGTCAGCAATATATGAAATAACTTCCGTTGGCTCTATTCATAAAGCTATTCATCTACTCCCACTCTAGAAGGTCTGGTACAAAGATAAATGTTATAATAAGGAATTCATCCGAGTTATATCCCGATTACAAAGTGGACATTCCATATGCTTTGTAAACTTAAATTGAATAGGAGAAGGGTCGATCCTTTTTGCAGCTGTGGTGAGTTGGACATTTCTGAATATTTTATCTTGACTTGTGATTAATACATTTTTCTCGGGAACTTTGATAATATCGTGAGATATAATCAACGTTTCAATTCATATTTCCATTTATAATAGAATAATATACAAGTATTTGAATGGATTCATGAACATATTGAAATTTTAGTTTCAAAATCTTGATATTTTTGATAAAATTTATATTCATTTTTTTATTTTTATTGTACATATATTATAGGTATCTGTTATCGTATTATGCAAGCTAATGGGTTTCATTCAAAGCCACGTATTTCAATAAAAAAAAATTGTTTGCTTCATACGACTTGATAAAATATTACAGACCTCTATTATCATATTCATATAATATCAGTTATTCTGAAAGCATATCAAGCGATTCTTTAAGAACGATATCAAAAAGGTGGCATTGTCTAACAGATCAAGAATAACCCATAAATGAATTTAGCAAAAAAAACTTTTGTTGCGACAACTTTTTTGAATTTTCGTTTATGGCATACTATACCCCAGACACAAAGTGAAAGTTAGGCATGAAAAAATGTGAGAGCAATTCAGCTATATTCGTTTATGACGTTGCTGTTATTTTATTAATAAAAAATTCATTGTTATAGTGAATCAGTAGAAGTTAAGGATGGCGATGATGAAGTCAGGTTTGTACCAGTATTTGTGAACTTTAGTAAGACAATCTATATAAATTAATATTGAGATCTGACTATAAATTCGTATATTATTATGATTTTGAAGTTGAAAATTGATTATAATTTCTACGAATGATCTAATAGCTATTAGGTTTACTATCATCAGGTATCAGATATAAACATTATTCAGCGGTACTGCATCATGTTTCTCTGAACTTTCTAGATGCTTTCGAAAATATGAAAATATTATTTGCACACCACCTTCTTGTATCTTGGAAAATCGTTTTGATTATAATGTCAAAATCTTATATGAAAACTACTTAAATTATGCTTAATACCAATGAAAAATCACAGTGTAATATCTTTCAAAACCTTATATTATATTTCATACTGATAATTTCATTCGTTTCAAAATATCTTTAGAAGCATTCACAGGATATACTTCCCACTTATATCCCAAACGTAAATGGAAAAACAACTCCTTAACTAGGACAATCACATATAGTAAAGCACCACAGTTGGTTGTGAACCAGGCAGTATCCAGATATTAGGCTTCATGCCTAATATCGGAAGAAGTAGAAATAATTGAGAGATGGAGACAGCACTTCGAAGAACTGACAAAAACACAAACATATAAAACAAGAGAACGAGAAGTAATAGTAAAATTACAAGAAATAGAGAAAATACAAGAAAATGAAGTTATAGAAGCAATAGAAAAATTGAAATTAGGAAAATCACCAGAAATAGACAACATAACACCTGAAATGATAAAAAATGTAGACAGAGAAGGAAGAAGAATATTAATTGTAATCATGAATGATATAGTAAAACAAATAAGAATCCCATTGGAATGGAATATAGGAATCATACTACCGATACACAAATAGGAGATAAGAGAAACTGCAACAACTATAGAGGAATAACGTTGACTAGTGTTCCGGGTAAGATTCTAGCCATGAGAATAGAAAAAAGAATGAGAGATAATATCGAAGAAACAATGGATGACAGCCAATATGGATTTAGGAAGGAGAGGAGTACCCAAGATGCAATATTTATTCTAAGGCAAATCAGTGAAAAACTAATAAGTAGAAAAAGGGACATACATGTATGCTTTATAGACATTGAAAAGGCATTCAACTGAGTGAGAAGAGAAGACATATGGATAGTATTAGAAAAAAGAGGAATTGATAAAAGAATAATAAAGATAATAAAGACAATGTACAAAGATAACAAGAACATAGTAAGAACGAATAATGAAGAATCGAGGGAGTTTGAGACAATTATAGGGAAAGCAAGAAAAAATATGAGACCACTGAAACTGGGATACTGGAAAATGGGATAAACACAGGTGACAGAATTGATGTTCGCAGATGACATGGCAATATTGGCGGAGACAGAAAAGGATCTACAGCATAACATCGAAGTACTAGATAGGTAACTGTCTAACTGATAATTTATAATTATCGAAGACTGTTCCTTTTAAAATTTATGTGATATATGAAATAATAGGCGAGTATATTTAACATGTGTTTATTAGTTGATGTTTTATGCCAATATATGGAAGACTTTGAGCTTATAGAATGTTACCTGCAATTTATCTGATTATTAGCGTCATAGTTTTCATAAGATATAACTTTGTTCACTTTTAGTTTTATGTGTGTACCAGCTTAGCCACAAAATATTATACGATTTCAAGTTTTAATATAAATGAAAAAGTCATAATAAAGACTGTTATTAAAAACATTATGACTCTCAGTTTAACTGTTTTTTTTTAATTTCATGTCTAATTCAATGGAATAGTGCTATTTTTCTCAAAATTGCTATGATTATATAGAAATTGCATCCAATGTCCAAGGAAGTACAAAGATTATACGAATATATAAAGACCGTTGACTAATTACTTAACACATTGTCTGAATCGGCTCGGCATTTTATACGTATTTTCATTTTATAATTGAGCATCACTCCGGAAACTTACAGAAAGATTTCCAAATATCTGAACCATAATAGTGAAAAATTTTTGGTGTCGAGTTTTATAAAGCGCGCTCCCTTTTGAGTTCAAATTTATATTATGTTTT
>JARQZK010002201.1:187500-215000 GCA_030704885.1 Cynegetis impunctata | reverse complement strand
GTAATGTAACATTCTTCCTGAAGCACCTGGTTTTGTATACCAGCTAGTGATTAGAGTGTTGTCTACCCTTCTGATTACTTTCGTATCTAAGAAGGGGACACTTTGTTCAATGTTTTCTTCTTCGATGGTAAATTGCAATTTTTCTCTCTATGACACGACAGTTTTTAGTTTTGAGAATAAAGTTTACAAGCAGTGTTTTGGCATGCCGATGGGAAACCCATTCTTCCCTATAATTGCCCAGTATGTGGTGGATGATCTCGTTGATGATTGTTTAAGCAGGATTCAATTTGAGATCCCCTTTTTAAAAAAATATGTTGATGACATTGTTTTAGGTGCCCCTAAGGACAAACTTCAAGAATTGTTACTCGTGTTTAACTCTTACCAGGAAAAATTGCAATTTACCATCGAAGAAGAAAACATTGAATAAAGTGTCCCTTTCTTAGATACAAAAGTAATCAGAAGGGTAGACAACACTCTAATCACTAGCTGGTATATAAAACCAGGTGCTTCAGGAAGAATGTTACATAACAATTCGTATCATCAACACAGACAAAAAATAAATCTAGTTCTTGGTATGAAAAACAGAGTAGTTAGAACTAGTCACACTTCACTACGAACAGCTAATCTTCAGAAACTCTTGCAACTTTTCATTAACAGTGGGTACCCACGAAGGCTTGTTTATAGACTTTTTTTCAGTAGGCCTTCCATTGATTTTGAGCACCCTAAGAATAAGAAGGATGATAATACAATCAATAATCCAACTAATGGGAGTTTGCAACCAGCTTCTTATCTTACATTACCACATATTGAATCTCTAAATTATAAATTTAACAAATTACTCTCCAAGATTCCTGATATCAAAATGGCTTACAAAAACCTAATCGTGTTGAACAATATTTTTCCAAGGCTGAAAGACAGGGTGCCTATATTAGATAACTCTAACTTAGATTACTGTATCCCTTGTTCTCAGTGTGAAATGAAGTACATTGGCCAGACCAAAATGAGGTTGAAAGACAGAATCAGCTCCCATAAAAGCGATATAAGGAATTATAAAAAAACTTGTTCATTGGCCAGTCACGCCGTTTCTTTGGACCATAACCCTGATTATAATGCTGTGACTATCTTGGAGCATGAGTCTAATTTAAAGAAGAGAACGTTTCTCGAAATGTCAAAAATTTTCAGAGAACCTAATGCAATGAATTTCAGAACTGACATTGATAATCTCAACATAATTTATTCGTATTTACTCAGTCGTTCTCCTTATGTTACCGACTTAAGGTCAATTCAATGAATATCAAGTTGGTACCGTTTGGTTTTGTGCGTTGGTAGTGTTCGTCTCGATTTTGTGTTGGCAATAAAGCCACTGTCAATCTTACACACGTCGATTGTATACATCGATTATGCGGTGTCATATGTGAACCTTCTTATTTTAACTTGTTATGTATGTCCCTAATCCAATCATTTTCATTTGGTTTGAACTATGTAGTGTTGTTTTGTATTTCTGTTAATCTGTAAACTGCGACAAAAAAAAGTTAATTCTAATTCTCACCTTCGTAAGTACACAAACTGAGATTTTGTTCAAACGAAGTATTGTTCATTTTTAAATTCTTTGTAGAGTTCCTGATGAAGAGCAAATAAATGTGCTCGAAAGCTTGAACAGAAAAAAGAGTTCACCTTATTCTCAACATTTGACTGCAGACCTGAACTTAAAGTAATTTTTCTCATATATATATATATATATATATATATATATATATATATATATATATATATATATATATATATATATATATATATATATATATATATATATATATATATATATATATCACACTTGTTTGTTCATCTAATTAGATAATTCATTCATTTAGATCAACAAGAGAGTTCTCAAAAGTTGTTAGGTATTATATTCTGTATCTGTAACATTTCTCATGTGTAGAATTTCATTTGGAATTTGCGTCATCGCTAATAATTCTCATCATTCATCTTTTCAAACATATACACTTCCTTCAGCAGTTCTTTGAGTAGCATAAGTTCATAGAGATAACACTTACCGATAAATCACTTGTGGAAAAGTCTATAAAAATAAGTTCCGATTCTTCACCAGCTAACAGAACAGACACAGATTTCTCACCGCTCTCGTCATCTGAAAAGAAATAATAATTATTCAGCTTATATTCACTAGCACGAACGTAGACTCATGTTGAATCAAATATGAATTCGACTTTTTAGGACGGCTAAAACAAATTGCTTCGTTTCTAATGTAAGAAAGCTAAATCAAAATGAGTTTAATGTAAACGAATGATGATAAGGTGAGCAGGAAAAAGTTTGAGGAAGTTTTTTTATCAATCACCCTCAAGGGAATAATAATAAATTTTCATGAAGAGCTTATGGTACAACTAAGTTCCCTCATTAAATAAGTCCCATTAAAAAACCCATTGCAATAATTATTAGAATAAATTAGTAGTAAAGTTTTTCTGATTCTTCTCCACTTATCTTACGAATTCGAATCAATAACAATTGTGCTTATAGTACAGTTATAGAACAGCCTTGATAAACATATTCGAACATATTTTCTAATTGATAAATTTGATTTCTAATCGATGAGTTAATTCACAGGGTTGAAGCGAAATAAATTCAGCGTAAGTTATCCAACTAGAACTCGCAGTGTGTACCTACTAACTACCTACGCTTTGCGTTAGTCATCCACAGTGATGAATTTTTGTCTGGGCTCTAAACTAAAATGAGCACCAAAGGTCATTACAAACGAATTGCGAGTGTTGTTTGAGGTTTTGAGCATGTCCACTTTTCCTTCTCAATAGGTCAGATTATTGAAATTCCTCACGTCGAGTTCATATTAGAAAAGTGCATTGTGGTATTTTCAATAATTTTCCTCAATCGACGTCATTTTAATGTCGATATTTCTTGCTCTTTCTCGTTTTTTGATATTCAGCGCACCTCCACAGCTCATGCTGATTGAGTTAGAAGGTTTGAATTTAGAAATAGGATTGAGTTGATGTTGAAGAAATACACACCAGACGATTTGATTGATTTGATTCACTTCAGCAAGTATCCTATCCTAGGATATCATTGCGCATGTCATTGAATGAGTCTATAATAATAATAGCTGAGGACACTATACCCTGGCATAAAGTTAGGATGGTCGTACTAATCATAGGTTGTCTAGGCGGAATGAGAGCGTACTATGTGACAGAATTGAAGATTATTCCGGAATGCAGGAGGGCCAAAAAAATTCATCCGATGTTGTTTGGCTATTGTGTTTATTTGAACCATTAGAATGTTATTGGTCAAGTCGAGAAGATGATATCGGCCAAATCGGCGCCGTCACAATTGATAGCTATACGGGCTCGTTTCATGGCATTTTTCATCACGCTAGAACTTCGGGCGACAGATTCTCGCACTCTTGCCGAATGTTGTCCTTGAGGGCTTCCAGGGTCTCGGGCTTATTCGCGTAAACATGGAACTTTAACAAACCCTACAAAAAAATGTCTGAAACGGTTGAATCGGGCGATCTTGCGGGCCAGTGCAAATCGCCAAAAAGAGAGATGAGGCGACCCGGGAACGCCGCCTTCAGAATATCGGTTGTGGCTTTCGCAGTGTATGCCGTTGCTCCGTCCTGTTGGAACCATATGTCCTCCAGTCCTAATTCGTTCAACTGCGGCAGAAAAAATTCGGTTAGCATGGCCCTATAGCGCGAAAAAAAATGGCCTGATGACTGCTCCAGCGTGAACAGCGCACCATGCAGTCACTTTGAGCGCGTGTAATGGCTCCTCGTGCATCATTCGACGATTTTCGGTGCCCCAGAAGCGATAGTTTTGCTTGTTAACGTACCCGCAGAGGTGGAAATGAGCCTCATCGCTCATTATGATTTTGGTCGAGAAATCGTCCACTTCGTCCTAGAGGTTTAGGGTGGCTTGGGCGTAGGTTATACACGTTTGGCGGTCGACAGGCAGCAGTAGATGCACGGACTGGAATTTGTACGCGCTGCGCCAACACTACAGACGAATTGTTACGCAAAAAAATAGACTCGATTATTCCGCGTTCTTGGTGAGTGTATCGCTCCATGACTTGTTCACTTGTATTCTACATCTGTCTAGTTCACAAATGTCAAAACAGATTTGACATTGGCCGTCATTTGCAAAAATAAGAGCATCTTCCAAAGGGTTGATTTCTTTTGGCCCACCTAGTAGATGATGGAAAGGCCACAACGATACATATACGTACGAAATAATGCAGTGATATCAGCAAAAGTTCGAAAATAATCAAAAACTCCCTTAACGGACCTAGATACATGAGCCTTAATGCATCGACATTCCCATCCACCCATCCACCCTCAAAGCACTGAATGTTTGGAGATATCAAGATTGACACCACAAATGATGGAAAGTAATAATCAGCTGTGTCTCACTATTTAGGGCTTATCCATCTACTAAATGTGACTACCATCATTTTATTTCACATCTTCCTTTTTATATTCCTATGCGATATGTTATGGCATACAAAAATTGCGCAGCTCCACCGGTCGGCAACCAACCGTTTATTTGGATGCAATGGGAAATGATACGAACAGTATGAAACAGTTTGTTGATTGTCACATTCGGTAGATAGATTGGCCATCCTGATGAGCCCCAAATGAGTGTGATACAACTGTTTATTATTTTCCATCGTTTGTGGTGTTTTCATCATTCATTGCTTCAAGGATGGATGGGAATGTCGATGTACTTGGGACTCATGTCGAAGCACCACCAGTCGAAAAGCAACATGGCGACATATTTGTATAACATATAGCAATGAATGTTGAGAAAACCACAGTGAGAAGTGATAAAACTGTGTTGTATATTCTCCATATCGGTCTACTGATGTTTTGTTTACATACGAATAGATCTTCTCAACGAACATAACAAATAAATACAAATTTATCATGATGAATAAAAACAAAACTTGAATTTACTACGTTTATTATCATATTTATGATAATAAACGTAGTAAATTCAAATTTAGTTTTTGTTCATCATGTTGAATTATCACGTAGTAACGACAGATTCCATCAACAATTTTATCAAATCTGCTTCCAGAATAATCGTCCAAGATTGCTCGGGCTGTTCGAGTTCCATTCAAAAATATTTACTCTTATGAATCACAGATTATAGATGTTTAGTATTGAAGATATTTTGTTTCTATGTTAAGTTCATATTTGAAATGTTTATTTTTGGTCTTATTAAGTTACATTCTGGCAACAGTGCATTCGATCTATGTAGAAACAGAGTGGCAGTTTCAGCACTCAGTTTCAAGCTAGTTGTGAAACACAGATTTGTAATAAACGTTCAAGATAACTTTCATTTGATTCTATCGATGAAATTTCACTAACAGTCTACGATTAAATATTCTATCATTATATTAAATAATATAATTTATATTATGCAATACATAAAAAAGCATGACAATTATAAGCTAGTCTGAATGTATATTCAAACTTTCAATACTTCTTCTTATGTAGTTTTGAGTTTTGCTAGTTATTCATTAAATAACTTATGTAAAGCTATAATTTTCAGTTATCTAAGTGCGAAATTGATAAAAGCACTAGACTGAAAGACTAGGCATCCAATTTCTCAAGTACACTTTCATTTTTATTATGTGATTCAATTGCGACTTTATACAGATAATATTCAAAAGACGACTAATTAATATATTCCAACTTATTGTTTTGTCGCCTCTGATTCGTTCATAGCGTTCATTATGAGACTTCAAGAATGGAATGAGAATAAGACTTATAATTGGATGATATTATCCGACAGGATACTTTCATATCGTTATAATAAGTTTTTGCAAAGTACTCTCATAATTAATGTCAAATTTCTTTCAAGTGAGCCGTTTGATATTACAGGTTTTCTTTGAAATATTGTTTTTTCTATATACTCAACGAAATATTCCCTTGTTTCCACAGCAAACAGAACAGTATTAAGTGAATTATTAAGGATCTGCAGATATGCAATATAGTAGAAAAATTAAAAGTAAAGAAAATATCAGAAAAATGTTGCTAAAAAATTCTTGAACAATTATATTATAAAAAAAAATAGTATAATACGATATAAATTAGAACAGGCAGTTCTATGATAATTGAGAATAATAATCTTAAGATCTATCAACATTGAACAAACAACTACAGTTTCTAGTTCTCGAAACTCATAACGCCAACTCACTTGGAAGGTTACACATACTTTACTCAATATTAAATTAATAACTTCACTGAACATTTGACCGATGTATCATTATTCTATTAAATTCATGATTACTATTGTAGAAAGATCAAAACGCATATAAAATATAATAGAGAAAAGCTTTTCATTAAGAGCCTGATATCAATATCATTCATTTCTATTCTAGCATTTACAGTGGAGAACTAATCATCGGCTATTATTTGATAGAAATGAGTTAGAAGGTCACTCTGTCAGTTGGTGAAAGGTCACTGAACCTGGCAGTTGGTGAAAGGTCACTGAACCTATCAGTTTTTAATAATAACTTATGCTATCCATACTTTAGGATTTGCTGAATTGATATTAAAAGGGTCTTTTGCACACGATAAATTTCACTTATCTTGCAAGTTATAAGGAATATTGAGAATCCATATTTGAGTTGAATGCATCTTTAACTGACATAGAGGTTTTTACTTTTCGATTAACTAATTAGTTTCTGGCTGTATGAAAAGTTGACATCTACTTTTTAATTACATTTTAAATTAACCTCATATTATTTCGATTCTTTTGTTAACAAATATTTGGATTGATTGGGCCGATACTTGGTGTAAATTAATAAATATATTAAAACAATGCTTAAGAATAACAATTCACACATTTATTATAAGAAATAACGCATGACGCACGTTTCGGTGGAACTTCACCTTCTTCAGATGCTAATGGCAAACTGGAGTTTGCCATTAGCATCTGAAGAAGGTGAAGTTCCACCGAAACGTGCGTCATGCGTTATTTCTTATAATAAATGTGTATATTGTTATTTTTAACCATTGTTTTAATATGTTAACAAATTGTAGGGATGATGCTATTTGAACTTTGACAATTTGATGATTTGAAGAAGAAAATACCACTTGTAACGAAGAAAACACGTATTTCTTCTTGAATAAATAATCAGAAATTTCAAAATTCAGTACAATATATTAATGAAATGTTCAACAAAGTTATCAATACACAAAGAGTTTCGAGATTATATCAAACAAAACATAATGTTGCTATTTCAAAACCTTTGTCGTGAGGGTACACATACTTAATTTTTTCATAATATCTTCTTTATTTTCCCACGCTACGAGTGACTTATTATACTATGTTATTCATACGATCAAAAGGAACCAAAACTCATATCAAACACACTGAAAATACTTGGATAAGATTCAATAAAAAACCCCTATTGAATGAAATACTATCGTTCACAATATTCAAGAAAATTTAAAAGTGAAATAAATTTTCGCCTGACATGGCAAACTGGAGTTTGCCATTAGCATCTGAAGAAGGTGAAGTTCCACCGAAACGTGCGTCATGCGTTATTTCTTATAATAAATGTGTAAATTGTTATTTTTAACCATTGTTTTAATATGTTAACAAATTGTAGGGATGATGCTATTTGAACTTTGACAATTTGATGATTTGAAGAAGAAAATACCACTTGTAACGAAGAAAACACGTATTTCTTCTTGAATAAATAATCAGAAATTTCAAAATTCAGTACAATATATTAATGAAATGTTCAACAAAGTTATCAATACACAAAGAGTTTCGAGATTATATCAAACAAAACATAATGTTGCTATTTCAAAACCTTTGTCGTGAGGGTACACATACTTAATTTTTTCATAATATCTTCTTTATTTTCCCACGCTACGAGTGACTTATTATACTATGTTATTCATACGATCAAAAGGAACCAAAACTCATATCAAACACACTGAAAATACTTGGATAAGATTCAATAAAAAACCCCTATTGAATGAAATACTATCGTTCACAATATTCAAGAAAATTTAAAAGTGAAATAAATTTTCGCCTGACATGGCAAACTGGAGTTTGCCATTAGCATCTGAAGAAGGGGAAGTTCCACCGAAACGTGCGTCATGCGTTATTTCTTATAATAAATGTGTAAATTGTTATTTTTAACCATTGTTTTAATATGTTAACAAATTGTAGGGATGATGCTATTTGAACTTTGACAATTTGATGATTTGAAGAAGAAAATACCACTTGTAACGAAGAAAACACGTATTTCTTCTTGAATAAATAATCAAAAATTTCAAAATTCAGTACAATATATTAATGAAATGTTCAACAAAGTTATCAATACACAAAGAGTTTCGAGATTATATCAAACAAAACATAATGTTGCTATTTCAAAACCTTTGTCGTGAGGGTACACATACTTAATTTTTTCATAATATCTTCTTTATTTTTCCACGCTACGAGTGACTTATTATACTATGTTATTCATACGATCAAAAGGAACCAAAACTCATATCAAACACACTGAAAATACTTGGATAAGATTCAATAAAAAACCCCTATTGAATGAAATACTATCGTTCACAATATTTAAGAAAATTTAAAAGTGAAATAAATTTTCGCCTGACGGCATGTATGTCGTAGATGATGTAGATTGCCACCATCATCAGTTCATTTTAGTCACCATCAAAAATTATTAATCACCTTGAACCATCATCAAACACATCTACAATAGTCGTTATCAGCCAACATGAATAACCATTACTGGTCACCAACCATGATCAGCAATAAACATCAATCACTTCAAATCGCCACCATCAACCAACATCGATTACCATCATATAACTTCAATTAGTCTCCACCAATCGCCATTACTCTACGTAAATCTCAAATACTAATCACCAGCCACCGTGAATTACTTTCAAACATCAATCAACCATCATGAATCAGTTAACATTACCGACAATAAATTCTCATCAGTGATCATCATCAAAGACTCAAAAAATACAGTGGAATTATTCAATCGAAATAAAATAACTATTTCCTAGACCTACCAACTACAGATTATCTGGCTTTGCACGAGTACAGATCGTTTATAGCAAAGCTGCACCACATATTCTGAGCTATCTATCGAAATAGAAATAATTATTTAGAAATATCCGAAGTGATTTTATAAATAGAATCAATGTATTGCAATGAAACATACGCGAACAAAAAATTCACGTGCGTTGTCGACTGATACCACGATGCATTTGCTATTCAACTACAATGGC
Organism: Cynegetis impunctata; assembly: GCA_030704885.1. Lineage (NCBI taxonomy): Eukaryota > Metazoa > Arthropoda > Insecta > Coleoptera > Coccinellidae > Cynegetis > Cynegetis impunctata. The sequence continues at coordinate 205,705 of JARQZK010002201.1, read as the reverse complement.
TACGTATCATTTATTGTATTTTTGTTGTTAAATAAATGAGAAACACATCACGCCATCACACTTTCAGTTATACTAAAAAGCACCCAAATACGTCAAGAAATTCTTCAACTCAGTGGAAAACTTTTCAATGATAGGATAAATTGGAGATTAACGAAAATGAAGACATTAACCTAGTTTCAGCCGGTACAAGCTATGATTAAGCCCCTTTTACCGTACATATTTAACTAACACGAAATAACTAACATAGGTTTTTCTGTATCTGGAAATAGATTCCTTTAGCAAAGGGACACGATACAATGTGAACAATTTTGGGTACTTTTGAATGGTATCTCCGTTTTTTTGAAGATAGAGGGTTGCTGTTTTCGTGACACTGTGAAGATGCCGTCAACAGAATTTTAATAGCATCTTTATTTTTTAAGATACAGGGCATTTTTGAAAATGTTGCATTTGCCGTTATCCTTCATCCTATAGAAAAGATAATATAATATTCTTATAGATTTTTTTCCGTTGAATGAAGTGGTGTAGATAATTTTTGTTACATATTTACTATTTTGGAGTTATATTCATAGACTATAAAATTTGTCTTTTTACCTTCTCAAAAATAAATGATTGTATAAACTTTTTCTCAGAAACGCGCAAATAAAGGACAATTTTTTGAAATTAAATGCATAATTTAATAGTAGGCCATGGATATTGTTCACGACAAGAAACAATATGAAATGTCAAACCAATATCATCGATTTTTGGATTGACTTTTGGTTTATAAAGGTGATTATTTCCGTTCTTTTGGTATTATTGTTTAATTGATATTAATCAATGTCTTCGAATAATGTAGCGTATGGAAATTATGAAAAATATGATATGCTGGTATGTTTTATACGGTGCACACGAATTGCGGTCGATTTTGCGAGAGTGACTGAATTGCGGTCAAAATTTTTGTGCCTACCTGAGGAGTCCTAATCTCCAACCGAACTGCGGTCAGAAATTTATTTAGGGGCAAGAGGGTAAATTGAAAGTAAAAGTTCTAATTTTTATAAAGATATATATTATATAGAAAACATAGAAATTATACAATACTACAGACTACATCTACATGCATATACATCATAAAACTACTTCACTAAACTTATAACTAACACATTTTACAAAATTATACCTACTGATATCTTTTTTATTGTACTGACCAATTTTGTTGTTAATGAACTCTTGTTTATCTAATACATTTTTTCACACAAATCTCGCTCAAAATCGATTATAATAGATTTCGGGTTCAAATTTTGCCCTGAACATTTACATTTATCTTCCAGCAATTTGAATAATTTGAAGTAGCTGCTTTTCTGTTTATCTTTTAGAAGACAAAAAGCCACAGGGACATAGGTTCCTTTTGCAAATGCATGGATGGTAAACAATTGCAAAAAATATTTGGTACAGTAGTCAAATGTACCATCCATATATAATGTTTCTTGAAGACACATCAATTTTATATTTGTTTCGCAGGAAAACACTACAATATTATTCTCGATGTCATTAATCAATAAAAATGATTCTTCCTTGACGGTTGAAATGTCTAAATCCATCAGATATTTATGGACATCACTTATATTTGTTGGAAGTTTTGGCACCAACTTTAATCTTGAATAGTTAATATTATTCCAGATGTAATTCACATCCTTTGACGTTGGGGAGTCTAGATAATTTTTGTTGGTGTTGATTTCTCGATGAATAAGTTTTGACGGTCGTTCGGAAAGATCTTCCTGAGCCTTCCCTTTTACCGAATTGTTGATTCTTTGTCTCACAAGAATATTTTCTGTTAAACTGTGCTTATGTTCTCCACATTTAGATTAACCATCCAAGCAATTCAGTCGTCGAAAACAACCACCTAAGTACCCTTCTACCTGATTCAAATTTTGACCGCAATTCGTGTGTCTCCAAACAACCGCCTAAGTACCCTTCTACCTGCTTCAAATTTTGACCGCAATTCGTGTGTCCCCGTTTTATACAGAGTAATGAAAATTCTGAAGAAGCTTCGGAATTATATTTCCTAAGGTAAGTAAGCTATAATGGCTATGAAAATCTCTGTTATCATTTTAATTCTTTTCTTGTTAGATATCCAGAAAGAAGGCAACCGTTTTTTGAGATATTTGCTCGTTTAAGAGCAAATTTAGTTGGGCACGGATCATTTGTGCACCCGCGTGCTAAAATATACAACAAAGGCTTCGAGAGGCAATTCATTTAGCCTTTCGAAATCTGCGAATGAGAACAAAAGTTTTTTTAAATGCTATTCAGAGAATTACAAAGAAGTACCAATTTTGGATCAGAAAAAATGGTCGTCAATTTGAACATCACCTTCGATTTTTTTTTAATAATGTTATTTATTTGTATTGTAAATAAACACAGTTTTTGATTTTCACTATATTTTGTTAACATGACAATTGTTTCGCCAATCCACAGTGGCTTCTTCAGGTGTATGAAACATACCGTGGTACAAACATAATTGTAGTATGTTTTATACATCTGGAGAAGCCACTGTGTTTGGCGAAACAATTGTCATGTTAACAAAATATAGTGAAAATCAAAAACTGTGATGTTTTATTAACAATATTATAATGTATTTTCATCAAGTATCGGCCCAATCAATTAGTTATTATTTATTTGTGTTTGTAATATTGTTACTTTACACTACAAAACTGTTGACAGAAACTTACTGTTAGAAAAATGTTCTATAGGTATTTTTTACGTAAAAGATACTATATGCAAGGTATCCAATTCTTCGTTAGTAATATGTAACTTTTACTTGATCATTGTTGTTATCCATGGCCTTCTATTGACTTATGCATTTCATTTCAGACAGTTGTCATTTATTTGCGCGTTTCTGAAAAAAAGTTTATACTACCATATATTTTTGAAAAGGTAAAAAAAGACAAATTTTATAGTCTACAATTATACAGGGAATTTCATTAAAAACATAAGTTTGCTTTATAACTCAAAAATAGTAAATATGTAACAAAAATTATCTACTCCACTTCATTCTACGGAAAAAAATCTATAAGAATGTTATATTACCTTTTTGATAAGATGAAGTATAACCAAAATGCAACATTTTCAAGAAAGCCCTGTATCTTAAAAACTAAAGGGCTATTAAAATTCTTTTGACGGCATCTTCAGTTTTACGAAAAAGTAGCAAAAGTGTCGCGAAAAGCGCAACCCTCTATCTTCAAAAATATCGGAGATACCATTTAAAAGTACCCAAAATGGGACACCCTATACAGAATGATGATCGAGCTCGTAACACTGCAAGAAATTTTATAGCTACTGTCATTGAAATCAAAGATTCAAACCGTCGGGGTAATACATAGTAAATTGAGCAAACTCTGTATGCAAAAAATTTTATTGCTGATTAAGATATGCTGATGTCATAGATATCATCAGGATGTTGAATAAGAATTTCATCTTAGTGAAGAGGCCGAGAGTAGTTGAGACTGTGAAGGTGGTTGTAAGTACGATAAGTGTAGCTGTCACAAAGAACAAAGCTTCTAACTCAAAATGCCATATAAGTGGCATTTGAATACAGCGAAAGCTCCTTATTCATGCCTCGCTTATTAGAATTTTCATTATTCTCGGATGAAATAATTGTGACCGCTTTCTGTACTCGCACCGCTACGAATCCCTTTATTCTCGGATCTAGTTGTAGCTAAATTCAACTTATTCAATAACATTCATAAACGCGTCAGTATCTTGTAAGTAATGTTAACGCGTGCCGAGGCGACTTTTACAAAGAGCGATACTGTCTAACTAATATCAATGTGTTTATAAACAAACAAGTCTTACTCCCATAAGCCTAAAATTTGTTGCCAAAAGATGCTGAAGTCGCCCAGGAGCGGCTATTCGAAGGCGGCTAAGGAGGCTAAGCCGCCTCCTCAATATTCTGTGTATCAATACTATACTATATTAAATAGTCAGCATTCAGCATATTCATATTAATCAAAATCATATTATTTTATGCACCTACCTTCCTTTCAACCTACATTATATAATATAATTTATTAATTACGATAGAAGGTATTTACATTTACTGCTTAATGCATTTTATTCATTTCAAGATTTCATTTCAACAGTGTAAACGGTGCAGATGCTTAAGAAGGTATATTTTAAACGTTCATTATGCCTGCCACAGAAAAGCAAACAACGGTGCGAATACTGCGAATGAATACTTTATTGCAATTGAAAGGGAAAACACATGTACATGGCAACACCCATTGCACCTAGCTGCTCGGTTCGAAGCATACGATACTCGACCTTATTTATTCTATTACAGTGCACGTAGCAAGCACGTGAAGACTTAATCGTGATGAGTTGGTTTTGAATTCTATGTCGATGCGGTGATTTTTAATTTATTTTGCGGGCGTATTGTTTTTGAAACGAGTTCGGTTACTGAAGTTTATTTTAAAAATTTCAATGGTGACTAAGTGGAATGTTTGTTACGCCATACCTTTAGTGCACTAAGTTAAGACAATAAAGTTTTGATAAAAACATTGCGACCTACCCCGGAATTAAACAATTTGGTGCAGCGTAACAAACAACAGAATCGCGGTTTTAATATCAGAAATTATGAGAGACATCCTTGGCTAACCGGATCACAGGTGAAAAATAAATTATTTTGTTGGCAGTGTTTACTTTTTACTAGGGAAAATGTCTCTGTTTGGGGCCGCTTAGGATTTGACGATTTAAAAAATTTATCACGTTCTCTGGAAAGGCACGAAAAATCCCAGGAACATGTCGTGTCGCGGATCAAATTTAAATTGCTTGGAAAACAAAACATAATTAATGTTATTGATACTTGCTGGGCAACAATTGATTAATTCCTCGAATAGGTAACAAATTCGTTAAGTAGGTAGGTAGGTACCTATTTTATGAAAGAAAAAAAATTTGATGAATAGATGAATTGATTAATTGGCTAAGAAAAGTTTTTGTGAATATTGTAAATAGGAGTTGTAGGTCTCAAGGTAGACACTCGAGAGTGAAAACAACTTTTGTCCCAAAGAAATTAATATTTTAGAGTGCTTGTTTTACTTCGATTTTCTTCAAATTATAAGGCGGTTGACCTTGAAATACTAAAAATTTTCGCCTATGGTGTATTTTTTAACACCTCTTGTAGCCTCCTTCAACAAACACCTCACGAGCCGCCACTGCCGTCGCCTTAGCCAACGTTGAATCTTTTGTTTTACTACTTCAACCCATCATCCATTGCAATCTTTTTAGTGGATAACAGATATCTCTTCTGCTTTTATATAGCAAATAAAAATTTGTTTCAATGCGAAAAATAGTGGTCGCTATTCGCTCTTCTGATCGCTAGTATCCGTCTTGTCGCTTTTAACCTCTCTTCGTGCATAGTAGGAATATATTGAAATGTTTAGTGGAAATTTTGCAAAGTGTTATGTTCTAATACATTGATTTTACTAACAGTATCTTTCAATGGAAGAGAATAATCAAAAAAAATCATCCGGTTAACATATAGCTATTTTCTGTATCTTCTTCGTGATATAGAAGATTAGTCGATGATTCTTATCTGACAGTCAATCTACAGAAGACAGGTGGCAAATTTATATGTGTGCTCTGGGTTGCCAGATGTTCGGTATTCACTTGGAGTTATCGGTTTTCCAGTATTTATCAGTGGAGAAAAATAATATAAAACCAGACCATAGAGCGTCCGGTATTTCAAAAAATCTCATAAAATTGATTTGTTTTTTAAATTTCAGTAACGAATTAAACCATACCAAGTGAATAAGTCATAATAAATTATTTTTATTTTGCATAGCTTGAAAACTGATTGAATCGTTCGATTGGTAAAACCACATTGATCAATATTGGGAACATATTTTTAGAGTTATCTTTTTTTATAATAGAGAAAATATAGAAAATCAAAAAAAGGATATAATTTTTAAATTAAATTAAAAAGGTTATCTTCACTTTATAAAATATATAATTATTCAAGATACTTTTGAATATCATCTTAAATGAATGACCTGGTTATTCAATTGAAAATTGAAAACCTTTTATTTAGGGGCCTACTTTTTGTAGCGTACCTTGTCCTTTCTCAATTTTATTAGTATCCTGACAGAGTCCGGGTTTCTGGCAATCCTGGGTGTACTGCAGGCACTAACATGAGAATTGTATTTCATTTTACTTCAGAGTTATTCCTCGAGATATAACAGTTTTCAGTCTTTCAAACATTCTTCAGTTTCAACATAACATGTGTTAACTTTTAAATATTGCGGTGATATTTTATTATCAAGTATGTGTTATCAAATTCGGAAATATTAGCATTGTTATTTAAGAGTATCGGGATTACATAGGACGAAGGACTGCATATCTCATAGGACTATAATGATACATGAAACTCAAAGCTATATGAGCGTAGAAATTAGAACTTTTGTTTATTAGTTATCTAATAATTTCTTCCGAAGATAACTCCCAACTAATAATTTTTTTTGAAGTTTACATCCTTTGCAACAAAATAATTTGAATATTATCATAATAGAGTAGTTTAGTTCTCGCAACAATGTTTTCAAAAATGAAAGCTTAATTCGGAATTAAAAATTTTCATTACATTATTCTGTCGCGATGATATATTTCAAACAAAAGATACAATTATATGAGATGAATGTATTGCAATATGCAACAGATTAAAACTCGAATGTAATTCAATTTAACATGGATGTGTTGACATTTAATATATAGGAGATATTATTTTACCTCCCTTTGAAGCTAAAATGAACCAGACTGAAAATTTATATGATAATGAAGATGATTCAACAGCAATTAATTCTATTTCTCAACAATAATTTTGGTAATGCGGTGTTGCCACTTCTTAAGAAAGTAGTAGCAACTTTGATTTTTCAAATGGAACAGCCTGTATATAAAATTATTTTTAGAATCTCCAACAACTTCCGAATAATTTTTCATGATATTTCCCTATACCTATCTGTTACCGTTTTCGGAATAAAAATTACATTCATTATTTTCTTCGGAAATTAAGACCTCCAAAAACGCTTATATCTTTGAGTTGAGAAACACTATGATATCGGAGTTTGGGTTGGAGTTTGGTGATACTTGGAGGGTTCCTACACTTCAGCCTAATCTGCGTTACTTCAATACAGGGTGGTAAAAAAATTCAGTTATTTTGATTGCTTGAACAAGTGACTGAAAGTTGATTATTTCAAATAGAACTATATTATTGAAAATTCAAAAAGCTGCTAGAATTTGCTTTTTATCTATGTATATCATAGCTATACCTAACTAGTCAGGTTTCGGCCTTATGAGCATTTATTTGTGAAAATGTTCCTTGTACATGGTATCCCCATTCGGAATTTGGTAAGAATGCCATGATTACTATTAAACAGTAACGTTGTTAAGATCTACTGCTAATATCGACATTTTCGTCACTTCAGAAATTGCAAATACCTTCAAAAACGATGGAACGAAACTATTCAAACGAAGTTCTTATGAATTTGTCTATTATTTTTGGACAGTTTGATGAATTTATCAGAAGGACATGTAAAAGTTCAATAAAATGTATCCGAATCTACCGCCAATATATTTCAAGAAATTTATACAAATTCAGAATAATTTCAATACGTATGGATAAACTTTAAAGAAGTACCAAGAGACTTGATAGTGGAAATATTGATAAAAAAATTATAAAAAAGAAAAACAATTATGTGGAATGTTTCACAATATGTTCGAATCGCTGGCCGTTCACTATCAAGCACTTCAAATGCGGGCGTTGACTGAAGTAACGCTGATTAGGCTGAAGTGGAGGAAGCCCCCAAGTATCATCAAACTCCAACCCAAGTTTCGATATCATAATATTTCTCACCTCAAAGATATCAGCGCTTTTAGAGGTCTTGATTTCCGAAGAAAAAAAATAAAAATAATTTTTATTTCGAAAACGGTAACAGATAGGTATAAAAAAATATGATATGAAAAGTTATTGGGAAATTGTTGGAGATTCTGAAAATAATATTATATGTAGGCTGTTCCATTTGAATAATCAAAATGCTACTATTTTCCAATAGAAGTGGCAACACCACATTACCTAAAATATTTTAGTTGGGTAGAGAATGTCCGACTATGACCTGCATTGAATTTTAAAATTGATCCGTTGTATGCTTCACCAGCAACCTCTAATGTGCCATCCATTGTGAATCACCCTGTATATATATATATATATATATATATATATATATATATATATATATATATATATATATATATATATATATATATATATATATATATATATATATATTATATGCTTAATTAATTTTTTTAATTATGCAGAAGATTTTGTGGTAATGAGGTAATACAGTTCAACGTCGAGTATTTACAACGATGCTTCTCTTGCTCGTTTCATAGCAAACTCAGTAAATAATATTGCAGCATACATGTCAAATAAAATAACTAGGTATATACTTACGTGAAATACTCTACGGAATGATTTAATAGTGCAGGCACTGGGAGTAGTTGAGTTTGGAATATATGAGGAACGACTTCTACCAATGGAGTTTAGTTTAGAATAGCTCAAACATTAAAAACACGGACACTGCCGATCCATTCTTATTTCCTATTTTTGTTTGCCCTTTTTCTTGTTATGAATTCATTTTGAAGGTTATTTCGGTCATAATTTATAGTTTATTCATATGATGAAACTGGCGGTTGGTTGTTGAATAAAATATAAAACGTAAATATAAATTACAAAAGAATTTTATTCATGAAATAAACATATATAAATATATATATATATATATATATATATATATATATATATATATAATATATATATATATATATATATATATATATATATATATATATATATATATATATATATATATATATATATATATAAATATATATATATATATATATATAAATATATATATATATATATATATAAATATATATATATATATATATATATATATATATATATATATATATATATTTATATAAATCAGAAACAAGAGGAAATTTAAATGGAAATATATGCCAGCAAGACAAACAAGTACCTACGCATTTGTACTCTACCAATCATTATTGATATATTCACAGAATGAAATACAAAATGATTCTGATTTTTTGCAACTGCGAGATATTGTTCGACAATGATGTACACTTATAAGGTTTAAATAATGGTTCAGATTAAGCAGGCTTATTCATTCGTTGTAAAGTTAACTCTATTAAAACTGGAAAATTATATGTCTGTTACGTCTTGTATTTTTTTGTTTTATGAATTTTTGTTTGTTTTGGCAGGATTAACGACACAGTTGTTAAATTTCATAGGATCTGCTAATTTCTTAGTTTTCATGAGAAATATTTCACTTTCATAAGCGATGAATTGAGTTTCTTCATCTTCTTCCTCATTGAGTTAGCATTGCGAAGGAAATTCTTCAGCAAGCGCACCGGGTAAGATATTCCGAAGCAGAAAATATCCGCTATCGAATGGTTCAGAAGGAGTAATCATATTTTCAATATATTTTATTTCATGCGGTAATGATTCAATATGCTCAGGTAATTGTCCTCAACGATGATATAGATATATTTATCCTAGCAATTTATTACTAGAAAGAACTAGAATATATTCGTTTGCTAGGTTAATGGTTTGATGGTTCTCGTACAAATAAATATCTTGTAGGATGCCACTTTAATGCTGATTCTCTGGTTGAAAGCATGTGTGATATTTTACCCGCATTACATCTGGAGAGCGGTTGCGATACTCAGTAGATTTGCAACTGAGGGTTTTGGTAGGAAAGGACCTTTAAAATATCAGTAAGAAATAGTTTAACAATAGAATCATGAAAAATATACAAGGTGACCATGGTCAGTTTAATATATTACATAAAGTAAACTAGAAAAATTCTTCAATAATTTGAAAATCATCAAACAACTTTCCAAGGGAGCTGGTTATACGTATTCCGAGACGCGAAATCAGCATTCAAATTCCAACGGTAAATTGTGAAAAACGTCACCCCGACTTAAAATCTGCATACAGCTGTTTCGAGCTTATAAGATCTCTTCAGTGCAGCTTATTTCAGACGTAGTGTATTAACAAATTTCTAATTGTTCCCCAATACAAATTGCAGTCTGACTACTGAATGGATAACAACCCTGTTAGAGCGCCCTCCATCAAAGATATTGGTAACCAACAAGTCACCGTCTATATACGGAGCGCACCCTCGTGAGTATGTCCTGAGTTTCTAAAAACGCCATGTTAACGTGCTTTGAAATTACATACTCCACAGTTACAGGGTAGACATTCCATGTCAGGAAGTATGTATTCTCTCGACGGAATTCTGCATTTTTGATCTTAATGGTGTGTTTTTGGTCACCAATATGGAGGGCGCTATGGGTTGTTATCCATTTAGAAGTCGGGCCACGATTTGTATAAGGAAACAATTGGAAATTTGCTATTACACTCCGAGTAAAATGAGCTACGCTGAAGAGATCTAATGAGATCGAAACAGGTGTAAGCTCATTTTGAGAAGGAGTGATTCGACGTTTTCAATAATTCACCGCTGGATTGTGAATGCAGATTTCGCGTCTGGGAATACATATTACCAGCTCTCTTGGAAAGCCATTTGATATTTCTCGAACTATTAAAGAATTTTCCTGGTTCACTTTATGTAATATAGAAATAGTTTGTAGAATTTTTTTGAATTGACTGCGGATGAAGTACGACGTACGTTTCAAATTTGATTCAATGAAAGTGATATTTACGTCAGATGCTTTTTATTTGCATTTGGGCCAAGCTACAGAGATTTAGAGTGAGCATTTTGAGTAAAAAGTGTTAGAAGAAAACCAGCTCCGCCATTGTTTGTAAAATAGTGTCACATGATATAGTGATATGTTTTTCACTCGACTTTATTATTTATATCTTTGTTATTAACAATTTTATGCAAAGTAATAATAATGGCATCATATACTTATTGTAGAAAATGAGAAGACGAAAAAATGAGAGGTCGGACGACTCGATCAGACCCAGAAAAAATTTTTCAAAAACTCATAACTCAGTTATTTTTTGAGGTGAAGCGTAGATCCTCCGGTTAGTATTATTCATCAGTATAGGCTTTATTTGTGCGAAGAGCAGAAACTGTCCGATGCATAGTTTTTGATCTGTGGCCAATTGAATATTTTACTATGCAATTATCCAGCAGACCTGAACGCGACAGGTATGGTCCGATTTCAATTTACAAAAAAGATTTTGAAAGTAGAATTCTCATAGTTCAAAACGTTCATCTTGGTTTTACACGAAAACGCTGAGAAATATGTTAAAAATGAAGCTGAACATGACGAAAAAGGGCCGAGCGCGTGAGAGTAGTTGATGAGTGGGGGTAGAGCAGCAGGCAAGGAGAAGCATGACATTCGAAAGCGTCGGCATTCTAAACATGATGGTAATTTCTTGGCCGTTTTTCGTCATGTTCAGCTTTATTTTAAACATATTTCTCAGCGTTTTCATGTAAAACCAAGATGAACGTTTTGAATTATGAGAATTCTACTTTCAGAATCTTCTTTGTAAATTGAAATCGGACCATACCTGTCGCATTCAGGCCTGCTGGAAAATTCCATAGTAAAATATTCAAATGGCCACAGATCAGAAACAATGCACAGGATAGTTCCTGCTCTTCGCACAAATAATGTTTATATTGATAAATAATACTAACCGGAGGATCTACGCTTCAACTTATAAAATAACCAAGTTATGAATTTTTGAAAAAACTGCATTTTGGCCGGTTTTTTCCGATTTTTTCTTGGACTAAGGGTCTGATCTAGTCGTCCGACTCTAATTTTTTTCGTTTTTCCATTTTCTACAATAATTCTATTAACACCATCACGATTACTCTGATAGTTTCAATTTTATAAGCAAAAATCTGAAAAAAAAACGATTTTCTGCATAAAATTGTCAATAACAAAGATATAAATAATAAAGTCGAAAAAAAACATATCACTATATCATGTGGAACTATTTTATAAACAATAGCGGAGCTGGTTTTCTTCTGACACTTTTTAGATGAAAAAATCTCTGTAGCTTGGCCTAATTTGCTATAGTACAAACACGTATTTGGAAAACCGCTAATTAAACACAATAGCAGCTCATTAACAACTGTTTCTTTGACTATGAAAAGCATTATGATGTCTCACGTCCAGAACGAATGATCAAGCCGTTTTTGCCATAGTTATTAATTAATCGTTTTTAATGTATATCAATTTGACGAAAAATGTCTTGCAGCTGCAAAAATTCAGGATCATTTTGTTTTTCTTGCTTCAATATGCCTCTTTGAATTCGCCGTTTTCTCTTATATTATGACTGAATCAACATTAAAATGACTTCATAGCATGTACTGCATCGATATTCCTTGAAAACAAGAGGAGAGAGGGTTAACATTAGATCAAAAATTAACGGACCATAGTATTAATATTTCAGCTATTCCCAACTAAAATCTATTGATGGAATTTGGTCCACACATTTCGCACACTCACTTCCTTCTAGAATACTTTCGATAATTCAGAAGGTTTCTAGGTATATAGATACAGCAGTAATAAATTATGAAAAATGCACGAAATGGAAAAAGATATTGCATTCAAGATAATTCAGAAGAAAATATGAGAAAAAGATAAATGCTCTATTGGAGTACCAAGAATGTAATGTATTATTTTTGGTAGAGAAGTTGATGAGATTGATTGATTTCGAAGAACAAAAATAGGTACACAGGCACTAACTCACCGCAAGGAATGATTCCTGGAGATTTGTTTCTACAGCCTCTTCTTGGGATAGCTATAAAATATGCCAGAATTTAATGATTATTTTTGTGGAAGTAGAACTAGGTTCGTCTACGGGGAGATTTCGAAATTCATCGTTTTATTCATATTACCAGAAAGTCTAAATACTACGTACTAATATCCATTGGTTCATCATTTTCCCCGAAATAATATTGCTACTAGATTTAGTTTGAAATTTCGTCATTCATACATAATTATTATGTCAATGCTTTTTTTCGTCAACCTCAAACATTTTCCATTTTGAATATTATTCTCCGATCTTTTAAGCATCGAATAATATATTTTTTCACTTTATTATTATGAAATACAAATTTCAAGTTATAAGTTTAACACTCCGCTTATACCATTTTCCGATTAGTTTCTATGTTATTTGGTATTTTTGAAACTCGGTCTTGTTTCAATTTCTCATTCATTTAAGTCTTTATGTGTTGAAGTTTACCTCTGATATAAAGTTAAAAGACTACCACATATAAATATTTATATATATATATATATATATATATATATATATATATATATATATATATATATATATATATATATATATATATATATATATATATTTATATACATATAACTTGCACTCTATTGATTCTGATTATTTTTGGCTCTGCAGCGTCGTCATTTCAAATGACACAGCCTGTATATAACTGCATTTTTGTCCGTTATTGTATTTTCTAATAGCTATAATTAGTAAAATTAACTAAAATTTTCATTTATCCCTCAAATCATAGCTCCAATTCGATGTTTATATAGTACTGTGGTATTTCGATCCGTGGTGAGCTAAAAATTTTGAACGTAAATTCTTGTAAAGGAATTTATTCGTTCGTCAGAAACATTATGATTTTACCGGTACCTATATACAAAAATTATGTCGTTTCAATATTATTTGATTTATTCTTTTAAATACGACATCCTCTATATAAAATCAAAATTCCTTCTGAATTATATGGCATTTCCTTTTCTCTAAGTAGTTAGTTTCCGAAATGAAAGGATGTTCTATAAAAATTAGATTGTTTTGGAGTATATGTATCGGCAAACATGAAATGTCCCGAGACATAACAAAATTGAATTCTGACAGTAAATGCTTGAATTATATTTTTTTTTTTTATATATATATATATATATATAAAATAATTAAAATATATAGAATCAATTTAAAATTAAAGAGAACCTTCCCTGAGAATATAGAGTTAATACAAAATTAGGATTCATAATAAAATAAATAAGTAGTAGTGAATTAAAAAAATTCATAACAATTGGCGCAACCAACGTAGGGCTCGAAAAACGAGAAAATTATATTTATAAATTAAATAATTTTTGAATAGAATTAAAGTAGAACATAAATATAAAGATGACTAGTAACATGGTATTACGGAAAAAGAAAGGTGAAGAGAGGGTGAATGAGGAGGAGTTAGATACAAATATTAGTGTAGAGCAAATTACTGAAAATCTAGTTGAATGTGTAGATATGAATGAAGAGGAGAATGTAGAAAAAGAAAATGAGATATTTATAAGAGTAGATTCAGAGGGGAAACAGAAAAAGATAGATGAATCGAGAGATGAAAATGTAGAATTAAAAGAATTATTTAAAGATATGCAAATGATTATGATGCAAAATATGAATAGTATGAATAAAATTATAATGAAGGAAATAAATCTGAGTATGAATGATAAATTTGAAAAAACAAGATAAGAGTATGAATGCAAGATTTGAAGGTATAAATGATAAATTAGAAAATATGAATCTAAGATTTGAAAGCATGGATGAAAAATTGAATATGGTTAGACAAGATATGACCGAGTATGTGAATGAGAAAATAAATATACATACTAAAGAGATAGAAAATAAATTAATAATACAAGATAAGAAATTAGAACAGAATGAAAGTAAATTCAGAGTAGAAATAGAAAAACAGAATGAAATAATGATATGTATGGGAGAAAAATGCATGCATGGAATCTGTAGATAAGTGTCAAGATAGAATAATTAATATAGAAGAAGAAAAAATTACTGAATATAAATAATAATATAGAAATGTTAAAACAAAAATATGAAAAAGAATTAGAAGAAGTCAAAAATCATTTAGAACTCAGCATATAATACCTCAAAATTTAATGCATATAAATATAGATAATAATATGAAATTTGATGGCAATATAAGAAGATTGCATCCAAAAACATTTTTTGAATAATATTAAGTATAAATTGAATTTCAATAATAAATGGGAAGAACAAAAGGAAATTATGAAAATGTATTTAAGTGGATATGCACAAACTTGGTTTTACAGTTTGGAAGAAGAATTTAGAGAGTATAGGGATTTTGAAAATAATTTTATTAGACATTTCTGGGAGAAACTCAACAAAACAAATACAGAAGAGACTTATACATGGGAAAATTTAATTATAATTTTAGTTTAAATTTAACAGAATATGCAATCAGACTATATAACATAGGAAAGAACTTAGATCCAATTATACCAGAAGCAGATATTATAAAATGCATTAGTAGACAATATAATAATGAGATTAAGCAATATACAATGTACAACAAAATAAACACACTAGATAAATTTTTAGAATACTTAACTGAAATAGAACATGAATTAAAAGAAGATAAATATAAAAATCGAGAGAAAGAATATGATCATGATAGAAATCAACAAGAGATAAATAAAAATAAATATGGTAATAATAATAATCAATATAATAAAAACAATCAACAAAATTATTATAAAGGGATGCAAGGAAATTATTATGGAAATCAAAATAAAGGGAAACAACCAATGAAGCAAGAGTACAGAGATAATAATAAAAAGTTTCAAAATATACAATTACAACCAGAATATTCAAAACCTGGAACATCTAGGGAAGATTATACGTGGGATACTGAGAATAGAATTTTTTAGATAATGCCGAACCAAAAGTAGATTTAAATATAATACATTATGAACATCCAAGTGAATTTTTAAATTTAAATGAAGAAATTAAGTATAGTGAAAATAACAAATTAGTAATAATAAATGGTAAAGTAGATGAAATTGATGTTAATATATTAATTGACACAGGATCAGAAATATCATTAATTAATGACAAAATTATAGAAAAATGTAAATTAGAAAATAATATAATGAAAATTTCAAAAATTAATTTAATTAGTGCAAATGGAAAAAAATTAAGTGAGGTAAATAAGTTATGTATTGTAAATTTATTAATAGGAAGAGTAATGGTGAATTTAAAATTATTTATAGTGAAAGATATAGAATATGATATGGTATTAGGTAATGATGAATTAAGTAAACATAAGGTGGAGATAAATTATGAAGAAAAAATAATTAAGGTGTATGGAAATAAGATTCAATTTATGGAAGAAGATATAAAAGAAAAATATATATATGGAAATATGAAAATAGAAGAAGAAAAATATGAAGAAATTAAATGTTCACCAAAATATGGGGACAAAATTAAAAATATATTAAAGAAATATAAAGGTCTAGTAAACCAGGAAAATAGAGTTGCTATGTCTTATATACATAATATAGAAATAAAAAAAATAGAAGAATTTAAAAGTAAAAATTATCCTATTCCATATAAATATAGAAAGGAAGTGTCAGAAGAAATTGAATCAATGTTAAACAAAGGAATAATAGAAAGAAGTAATACCAGTTACATAAATCCTATAGTAGTAGTTAAAAAACAAAATGGAGAAATTAGATTATGTTTAGATGCAAGGAATATTAATAAATGTACAAAACCTCAATATGAAGCACCAATGAATATAGAAGCAATATTTGGAAGAATTACTAATACAAAAATATTTACAAAATTAGATTTAAGACATAGTTTTTGGTTGATACCTTTAGAAGAAAATAGTAGAGATTACACTGGATTTTCAATTGATGGAGTTATATATAGATTTGCAGTAGTGCCTTTTGGTTTACAAAGTGCTTGTGCGGCATTAGTAAGAGCATTACATAAAATATTAAATAAACATGAAGATTATATTTTGCATTATATAGATGACATATTAATATATTCAGAAAATGAGATAGATCATTTAAAACACATAGAAATAGCATTAAATGAATTAGATAGAGCAGGATTAAAAATAAATATTGACAAATGTCAGTTTTTTCAAAAAGAATGTATATATTTAGGTTTTAAAATAGATGAACAAGGAATAAAAATGGATGAGAATCGAATTAAACTTATTAGGGATTATAAAAGACCACATAATTTAAAAACTTTAAGAGGATTCATAGGAATAATTAACTATTTTAAGAGATTAATACCTAATTTGAGTGAAAAAATGATCAAATTAATAGAACTATTAAAAAAAGGGATACCTTGGAAATGGACTAAAGAAAGAGAAGAAGCATTTAATAAAATTAAAGATGAATTTTTACATAATTTAAAGATATATCATCCAAATTATAACCTACCTTTTATTATAAGAACAGATGCTTCTAAAGATAAATTAGCAGGAGTATTAATTCAAAATATAGGAGATAAAGAAGTACCAATAAGTTTTATATCTAGAGTGACTAAGAATTATGAGAAAAATTATAGTGTTTCAGAATTAGAATTAGCTAGTATAATATTTTGTGTGACAAAATTGAGATTTTATTTATTAGGTAGTAAATTTTATATAGAAACTGATCATTTGGCATTAACAAGCATTTTAAATAATAAATATGGTAATAGTAGAATACATAGATGGGCTTTAATTTTACAAGAATATAATTTTGAAATTAAATATATAACAGGTAAAAAATAATATAATAGCAGATACTTTAACAAGAGATCAAAATTTCAAAAGAGTTGGAAAGAAAGTGCATATAGGAATGAATATTTTAGAAGAGAAAGAGGGATTATTTTCATTAAATAATATTAAAGCATCACAACAAAATTTATCAGAAAAACAAAAGCAAAAATGTATATTAAAAGATAATGTATTTATTAAAACTTATGCAGATAATGAATTATATTGTATTACAGAGAAATTAGGAATTCAAATTATGACATATTTACATGAAAATTTAGGACATATTGGATCACAGAAATTATGGTTAATATTTAGAGAAAATTATATAATGAATTAGTATAAAGTAATATCGAAAAATATAACTAGTAAATGTAGGATATGTCAGTTAAGTAAAAATAAAAATATAGTAAACAAATATTTTTCAAAAAGTATAATAGCAAGCAATCCTTTAGATATAATAGCAATAGATTTTCTGAGTGATTTAATTTCTACTCCAGATAATTTTCACCATATATTAGTAATAGTAGATGTGTTTTCAAAATTTATTAAATTATATCCATGTAAAAGAACTACAGTGAATGAGATTAAAGGAAAAATAGGAG
>JARQZK010002201.1:170000-182500 GCA_030704885.1 Cynegetis impunctata | reverse complement strand
CGCGTTGTTGGAACTGAAAATTGATTTAGCGAAAGCTTTCATCTTCAGAATGCAATAATTTTTTAGATGTAGAGTTCGAGAGGTTATTCTTGGAGAATATCCAATTTCTATCGATTCTACTCGGATGTCTGGTAGGAAAGGAAGAGATTTTCTTCAGAGGTAGTCGTGGTTTTTTCTTTCTGAGCCGGTTTCATATTACAATAAAATTCTGATCGAAAGGCTTGATTCTATAAAGGAACGGTAAAAGAAATAGGGAAGACTCTGATTCTCGTTCAAAAGAGACTACTTTTTTAACTTCAACTCAATCCATGCTGAAAAAACAAATAAACCTTTGCAAAAAGCTTTAAAGTTTCAACTTTAAAAAAGCACTCATCTAACATGAACTAAATGCACGTTACAAAATATTTTACTCTCTGTATACTCCATTGTTACCTACTTCCTAATGGAGGTAAGTTAAATACTGTGTGTAAGATAGATTTGAAATCCAAGTGTAGGTACATTGATAGGACTGACTGATTTTCAAATATATATTCTGTCAGTGTTAGTTGTATAGTTCAAATTATAGAAAAAAGTACTTTTTTATTTGGGAGAACTAAAGTAAAAAATATATACTTTACAATTTGGACAGCAAGTCTTGGACTATTTTGCCATGCCTCGACTGGTAAGTACCTATCATTTGCCTCTCTTGTAGTATAAATGAAACTAAAACAATGGTAATCAGTAAAAACCCGAATGTTAGCGCTGAAATAACCCTCAACAGGAACACCTTGGAAAGAGTGAGAAAGATAATATATCTGGGGTGCGTACTCTATGATAGTTGGGATCATTCGATTGAGATAAAGGCTAGAATAGAAAAAGCGAGAGCAATATTTAATAACATGCGTAATGTGCTGTGTAATCTTAAGCTCAACCTAAAAACCATAATCCGTGTTTTGAGATGCTATGTTTTTAGCACTTTGTTTTATGGTGTAGAAACGTGGACGCTAACAGAGACAACACAAAGGAGAGTGGAGGCCTTTGAAATGTGGTGCTACCGCAGGATGTTGAGAATTCCTTGGACGAGCCATACTACCAACATCGAGGTTCTAAACCGAATGGAGAAAGAAACAGAAATAATGAAAACCGTCAAACAAAGAAAAGCAAGTTACTTTGGACATATAATAAGAAGCGACAAATACAGAACACTCCAACTCATAATTGAAGGAAAAATTGACGGAAAAAGGGGACCAGGCAGAAGAAGGAATTCATGGCTGAAAAACTTGCGACAATGGACGAATATGACTTCATTTGAATTGTTCAGAGCTGCAGTGGATAGAGTTAGATGGGCTAATGTGATCGTCAACGTCCTGAGAGGTTAAGACACACCGAGAAGAAGTAGTATAAATATCTATTGATATCACGTGAATACTGATAACATCTCAAGTTGTGAATCCACTGCCATAACAATATCACAGAATGAATGAATAGCTTTTCTCTGCAATGAATCTAGTGAATCAATTTGATATTCAGTAAGCTATATGTCTGCAAACTTCAATATATCAGCTCTGAATTGTATCTTATATTATACTATAGTAAGAGAAGTTCCGTAGGAGAGAAATACCTTCTGGTTTCTTGACGTCATTTCAAAGATAACTTCAGCAACTTCCTGCTAGATTTCACTTAATTATTAAGTTAAGGACGGGAAAGATTGTTTGATTGATATCTCGACTATTCATCTTGAATTGAGAAACTCTGACAATAGTCCTCCGGACAAATGAATATTAAATCAAATCTAAAATTCATTTGAGAAATTTACAAATTTTGGATTGATTGGGCCGATATATGATGTAAATTAATGGACATATTAAAATAATGGTTTATAAAAACAATTTACACATTTATTTGATACAATACTCATGACGCATGTTTCGGTGAAACTTTACCTTCTTCAGATGCTACATAAATAGAAACTAAATATATTTCTTCGTGATATCGAATACAAGACATAAACAGTTGAGAAATAGTGTGGAAGGGGTAAATAGAAGGAAGGTTACGAATAATTGGTAGAATAGGAGAAGCCCATTCCAAACTGCTAGTCAGGTAGTTCGGTAATTTTGAAAAGATTCAGAAAGGGGACTTGAAGTATGACCAATTTTGCTATACAATAGGAGACCTGAATGTTTGTATTTATTTATCTGTAATGATTCAATAATATAAATTTTAATTTCTTCACTTTCGGCATTAAATGTTTGTCAATATAAGTCAAAATTGAATGTGTGATTTTCTCGGATTAAATGATTTGCATAATGTGAAGTCCATTACCTTCAAGTTAGATCACAAATAACTGTCTTAATGATGTTCAATTTAAATCATTAAATGTTTATAAAGGTGTACCTCAAGGTAGCATAATGATAAATAAAATCTCTAAAACTGAACACGAAAAAAACTAAAGCAATGTTGATTGGCAAAGAAACATTTTGGAAACAACTGAATAGTAACCAAGATTACAAAATAATTGTGGAAAATGAAATCGTGGAAATAGTTGAAGACATTAAATACTCAGGCATAAATATAGATCGGAAGCTCAACTTTCAAAAATACGAAATGTAATTATAAAAATTTCCTAGAAACCTAACTTTTTGGCCACAAATAATAGTGATGTGGATGAAAAGTCAAGAGTATTTCTCTATAATGCATTGATTCCTCTACATTCACAATACTGTTCTAGTTTGATGTATTTTTCTTCAAAGAATAACCTTAGACAATTGCAAATCTTGGAAAACAGAAGCATGCGCAGTATACTCAAAGCTAATAAATACACACCCATAAAATACTTACTGCAAGTACTAGACTGGTTGAATATAGAAAAACTTCTAAAGTACCAAGTTTTGAAATATTTAAAAAAAGTGCAGTTGGGATTCGTTTCTAATGACATGGGAGAATTGGTCGGTTGGAATTGTGAGGCACACAGCCATGAAACAACAACAAACAAAGACTTTCATATGAGAAACCATGGAACAAAAATTTAAAACTCTATCTTTGGTTTGGGTATTTCACAGTTCAATTCACTGCCTGCCAACTTGAAATTGACCACTTCGCTAGTATGGTTCAAGAGAAAACTGAAAGTGCTAATTAAACTCTTACTTACTCACTTACTTGATAAAGGTATGTTTCGTATTCTAAAATTCAGGTCTGAAAGCTTCTGAACGTTCTACCCATATAAAACTAATCACAATCACCACAATTCGTTTTATAAACTCCTGATTTATTGTTTTTGCGAACTTTTGATTTGTTATTTTTATATGATTTCCTGAGTTATTTCCGGTATGGTGAGCAATGTTGATGTTATGTTTAGAAAAAAGGGATTTGAGTTTTTTACTTGAATTTCCGATGAAAGTGAGGCTGTTATATTAGATAAAATTTTTGGTAAGGGAGCCTGGCTAATCGAATTTTTAAAATACTTCTCATTTATCATATTGTCTATTATTAAGAGGTCATAGTTATTATTTACGGCAATTTGTTTGATTATATTTTTCCCGATGTTAAAACGTTGTGAAGATTATGAACACTATCATCCAAATACAGACCGACCAATCACGGTAATGAAGTCTCATGAATAAACAATTTGTTTTGAAGCAAAAATTCATTTGAATTTAATTGGCATTTACTTGGTGAAAGTTCATATTCATAACTTTACAAATGAATAAAAAACTAACTTTTCACAGGTTGGAATAAAAATCTATTGAGTAAACGCGTTTCGTCATAACATTGACTTCATCTATATGGTAATAAAAAACAATCTATTTATCGAAAATTGGATATAGCAGAAGGGTTCCTAGAGAAACTAAATAACAATAAGCAATTCATTCAGTCATTAGAAGGTACATTGAACATTCAGAGAAAAAAATACAAAATCGCAATTTCAGAAGTTTACCCACTTATATCCGATAAAAGTAGAGTATTTAACAGTTTTAACATACTTGGGCAAACCATCCAAAAAACCTGAAATTGTTTTTTCATAAACAAAATTTCAAAGTCTTATATAAAACTAACAATAACATTGGAAAATTGATTCAAAACAACGAATCAAAAATTCATAGTGATGAACCTAACGATTCAACGATTGTGAAAAATTCTATATAACGTACAATTAGAAATTTCAAAACTCTAATACACGAACACCAACGTAGCTATATTAGGTAAGCAGAATACTGACTCTAATCATGCTTGCCATCTTATTCAAGAAAAACATACCTTTAATCACAATTATAATATATTACAATTAGAAAACAGTCTCCATAAAACCAACTGTTGGGAATCCCAATACATCAATAAATATAAAAATTCCGGAAACCTAGTTGACCACCAGATTGAAGTAAACTCTTCTCCTCTCCTTAATATGTTCAATGTACCTACTAATAGCTCTGAATGAATTGCTTATTGTTATTTAGTTTATTTAGGAACCCCTCTGTTATATTCAGTTTTCGTATAAATAGATTGTTTTGTAATACCATAGTTTAGTACGAGATGAAGTCAATGTTATGACGAAACGTGTTTACTCAATAGATTTTATTCCAACCTGTAAAAAGATAGTGTTTTTTTATTTTTCTATAAAGTTATGAACAATTCATTTATCATTAATAAAAAGAATACTTGTGATGACGAAGTGTAAGTGTAGGTACCTATGTTATGAATATTATGAATATTTGCCGTACAGTAAACTGTTTCAACTTTCATCATAATAAATAATGACAATACTGGGACGTGATAAATGATGAAATTCAAAATTCCAAAAAGGATGAAATTTTCCTGGTCACCATAATTACATGGAATACGTATATATTTCGGCATCAAATCGCCAAGACCATTATCAATACATTCTACTCATAATATAATTTTACTAATAAATTTCATTCAATGCATTTAAAAAATCTATTGAAATTGAGTGTAACAAATATTGCACGACTACTTTTGGTTGCGTAAAACTAGCTTTGGCCTATTTTGAGAATTACGATCCATCATAAAAACTTATTTTAATGCTAACCGCAGAAAATGTCATACGAAAAGGATGAAATTCTCATTATTTCAGTTCAGATCAGACCTTTGACTGAAATGTATTCAGAAATAGAAGATTTTGAACGGCTTTTGCTAAAACTCGTAATTCTGGAACATTTTCAAACAACATTTGTAATGTTAAAAATGTATATTTTGAACATTATTTTGAAGATTTGGCTACTTCCACTTCAACAGTCGTCAAATATAATTTCTTGCCGCTACAAATTATATCCGGCTATTATAATATATGCACAAACACTGAATTGAGAAGAATGATTGAGATCACGTTCTCAAAATTATTGTGAATACAGAAAATAGGGTCATAAACAAAAGCCATAATAGTTATTATTTTGTTTCCCTTTTCGTTTATCTTCAAATATCTGGTTACATATATTCCTGGGAGTGAATTTTTCATCTTCTCTCTTGCGTATATATCCAGGAATTAAAGTATTTCAATGGACAATACGCGACCAACTAAATCACATTCAGCTCGTAGTGACGAAAATATAGAGGCAGTAGCGGAGAGCGTTCCTGAGAACCGCGAAGAATCAATTCGTCGTCATTCTCAACAGAGGAGATGGTTGTATGTAACAATTTGAAGTATTTTGAATGATCTGGGTTTAAAAGCTTATAAAATTCAGTTTGTGCTAGAACCGAAGCCGAATTGTCTTCCCAATCGTCACCGCTTTAGTCAATAGGCTCTTGGCAACTTTTGGACCAGTGAATTGGCCACAAAGATCATGTGACATCACACCTCTAGACTATTTTCTTCGGCGTTACGTGGAATCAAAAGTTCATTGGAATATTAGGATTGATCATACTAGCCGAACTTACATCGAACATAAAATATAATTGTCATGAATTGTGCTGCTGTGTAGTGATGAAGAATAAGCAATAAAATTGATTATTTGATTTCGTTTTTATTTTTGAAAAAAATACCTCTCAATGAATCACCCATTATATACAAATTTGTATATATATATATATATATATATATATATATATATATATATATATATATATATATATATATATATATATATATATATATATATATATATATAATTATATATATATATATATATATATATATATATATATATATATATATATATATATATATATATATATATATATATATATATATATATATATATATATATATATATATATATATATATATATATTTATATATATATATATATATATATATATATATATATATATATATATACGAGGGCCATCCAGAAAGTAGATTACGTTTTCGTCTGTGTCCGCTAGGGGCGGGGCTAGCGCGGCCATCTTGGGGTCAGAGCGTTGCGCAGCTCAGTCGGCATCTAGCCGTGCTAGTGAGAGGTTCGTGCTGTGCTCCGTTCAGATACTGTGACGGTTTGAAATGTCTGCGTTAATTGAAAATCCCGCGAGCTGCGAGGTGCGTGCAATAAACTCTCAAAGGTATTGCCAAACTCTCCAAAAACTCAGAAGAGCAATTCAAAACAAGCGCAGAGGAATGTTGAGCTCTAAGATCTTGTTGATTCACGACAACGCCCGGCCCCACACGGCAAATGTCACTCGTAAAGTTCTTGAATCTTTTAAGTGGGAGTTGTTTCCTCATCCGCCGTACAGTCCCGACCTGGCACCGAGCGACTTCCACCTATTCCCAGCAATGAAGAAGTGGCTGGCTATGCAGCGTTTTGATGACGACGCACAGCTGCAAGAAGAGGTAACGAAGTGGTTGAAGGCGCAGGCGGCCGAATTTTTCGACGAAGGAATTTCCAAGCTCGTACATCGCTACGATAAATGCCTTAATTTGAATGGTGACTATGTAGAAAAGTAGTATTTGAGTGTGGCTTTCATCTGTATATAATAAAATTTGTTTCCTATACTTTGTTTATTTTTTATTCCAAAACGTAATCTACTTTCTGGATAGCCCTCGTATATATATATATATATATATATATATATATATATATATATATATATATATATATATATATACCTGATATATGAATTACACATTGTGGTTCATTTTTAGCATTATACTAATAGTTAGTAAATTATTCATAAAATCAATCCCTCACTTCAAAGCCATACTCATTCTGTAATAACTTCAATATAGATTTCCAAAGAATATTTCTATATTTGAAAGAAGAAATATTACATAGTTTTGAATTCATATATTGAATTCACTCCGCTCTGAAACTGAGAATCCTGTCTTCGTTGAAATTAAAGCACATAACAATAACGAGTATTATACACGAATATAGCTGATGAACACGTGAGCGTTTCAGTTATTTTTACACACTTTTAGCCCTATCTCTCATTCACCAAATGTCTGTAGTATAAAGTGCGATTAGCAATTCTACTCTAATAACAAGAATATATTTACTTGACTGTATTGTATGAGCCGAAAGTTTTAGATGTATAAAAAATATGGGGTATATTTATCAAAAAATTGTTGTCTAACTCACCTATACTAGTATCATAAGCATGAAGATATTCTGATGTCATGAATTGTGAAACTAGGGATGACTTTCCCACAGCCGGTCCTCCCAACATGAGAACTTTAAAGGGGGTGGGTCCTGGTGCACTGGTTGACGATTCTCTCGAAGAAGCGAGACTACAGGACGCAGAAGTCCTCGCGGAACCAGCTGCCGACGTGGGACCTGGGAGCTGTTCCGTACTGGAAATTAAGACGATTTATTTTGTTATATTAAATCATATTAATCACCGAAGACAGAATAAAGTAAGAAAATTCTATTTATTGGAGACGAAGGGGCAGTAAGAAATCAGAATAATGGATATTACGCTGAAAGTCTCATGGTATTAAAACGTTGTTCATTATAATTAATGATGTGACATTTACAGTATATGATTCAAGAAATTTATTGAATATTCGTTGCCAGAAAAGTCAGAGTAATGGTTTATATAATTTTCAGTGATTATATATTAGAATTTTGTTTGATCATGAAAATTTTACGTAATTGAAATAATTGCGGAGGTGTTGATTCTTTTAGTCATCACAATCTTTTTTCGCTTATTGAGATCATTCTTTAGCTGAGGTATTGATATTTTAGTCTTGACCATCATTGTCATCAAGAAGTAACTTTTACAGCATATGAAAACGTTGAAGTAATAGTAAAATGATTAAGAAGAGCAGACATTTTATGTCAGGAAGTTATGTAGTCTCCTGACGGTATTCTGCATTTTCTATCTAAGCATCGAATTATTGGTTTCCAATTTCCTTTGTGGAGGACACTATAGGTTGTTGTCCAGATAGTAGCTTGGTCACGATTCGTATTTGGGAACAATTAGAAATGTGTTAATTCACTCAGAGTCAAATAAATTGTACTGATGAGATCTAATAAAACCGAAACAGCAGTATGCTGTTTCGGTTTTATTAGATTGTGAGTCGTGGTGACTTGACGATTTCTATAATTCACTGTTGTGAGTGTAGAGTTCTTGGGAAATACATATAACCAGCTCCCTTGGAAAGTTGCTTGATAATTTTTAAATTATTGAAGTATTTTCCTTGTTCACTTTATGTAGTTTGTTAACCCTCTCGGTCTCGATTTAAAACTATTGGAGCGAAAAATCTGAAATTTACTGTTATGCAACTTATGATATTTTGAGAATTTTTGATGTTAAATTCAGATTTTCAAAATGCTCCGTTTGGGCACTATTACATGTCCCCAATTGAGGACATCATGAGCTGATGGAGGAAAAAACAATTCAGAAATATTTTTAGATGGTAAAATGTCAATATGTTCCATTATTTATTTTATTGAATATATTTATATTATTTTTGCGCCCATTTTCGAAGTACTGAAGTGTAATAAATTCAACTTTCGCAGAATCAAAATAAAAGTGCTGTTATATTCACCTAGATGTTGCTTTTACCGCTAGTTCACAATGTCCTCAAACTAGTACGCCACACTTTCAAAAATCGCTGATTACAGTATGCACAAAAATCACCCAACGCAATTGCTTTGGAACAAGTCTACACTTATTTTGAACGTAAACGAACAGTTTTCAAACACATGGTCTAACGAATATAGCCAACAAAAAATAAAGAGTAGAGCGCTACACTGCTGTCATAGCTACCCTACGGAATCCCATATTTCAAATGCATGATTATTTTTTCAATCAGCTTGAAGATGGCAGCATATATATTCATTCGGAAGAATATGATGTCCACAACTGAGGACAATGTGACAGAGGAGTAAGAGCAAGCGGTGCTTCATAGGAAAAAATCCAAAGTAGGTTGTCCTCAACTGGGGACAAGGTGAGCGAGAGGGTTAAATTGACCATGGACAACTTCTATAGTTTTCATGATTTGATTTTGAAAAACGATGAAACAATGAAATTAGTTGAAAAAAAAGTGTATCCAAACTGTGCTGGAAGGACCAATCTACACTTCACCCTGTTGTAATTTCTGAATAAATATTGAGTGAATTGAAAAATATGTGTCAATATTATGTTTTTAAACAAGTATTGAAAGTTTAAGAAAGAAAAACAAAATTTGGAAAATAAGACCTTGGTGACACTTGCTGTTCACGTGTTTCTTGGAACTCAAAGCTCACTAATTTAAATATAAGTAGAAACAATTTTAATCAAAATTTTTGCCGTCTTCACTGTTTCATTGAAAAGCAAAAATTTCAGTAAATTTTTTGCTTTCGACTAATTGAGTAATTTGGAATTAACTTCATTTATTCTATTTCCAGAAACATTATTCATCGAAATTCAGATTACGTGCATGGAGGGAATACTGAATAACCTTGAATAGTGTGTTTATGAAAGAACAGCACTAGTATTTTATACACTCAAAACTGAATATATAAATCAACTGATTTATATATATATATATGATGAAAGTAGCGGTGTGTTGATTGAAAACTTCAATCGCCTATTTTGATGTAATAACCGTAGAATATTCACATCTATAAACTTGTTCTGTTTAGTCTGAATAAAATATATATTTACTTGATGTTAATCTTCACAAATATATTAAATATAGAAACTCTATTTTTCATCTATCCATGAGTGAGATTTATCAGTTTGCTGTATAATTTTTTCTCGATTCTTCTTTCAAAAAATGTACTGACATTTATATTCATTTTATTTTTCCTCTTGAACAAAAATATGAAAAATATTCCTATTGCTCACTATATGAATATATATATATATATATATATATATATATATATATATATATATATATATATATATATATATATATATATATATATATATATATATATATATATATATATATATATATATATATATATATATATATATATATATATATATATATATATATATATATATATATATATATATATATATATATATATATATATATATATATATATATATATATATATATATATATATATATATATATATATAAATATATATATATATATATATATATATATATATATATATATATATATATAAACTAAGAGCCTAAGAGCTAAAATATTCATTCTTAAATTCTTTTCAATATATTCTGTTGAAGAAGCTCTACTTTTTGTTGGTGACGATTCTGTATTCTGTATTCTGTATTTTTGGGAGTGCAGTCGAGACCACAGCACTTAGGCCCCATTGGGCCCTTTGTGCATCCTCCCCGGGAACATCACCAGCCTAGGCTCCCAACCGTCCCACCATGTTGGTGACGATATGGGAAATGAATATATCTTAAAAATAAGACAAAATTCAAATACTTCAAAATAAAGTTTTCAACAATCGGTAACTCAAACTTCTTATTAAAATAATTTCTTTTAAATCTGTTATGCGAAAAAAATTGAAAAAAAAACAATTATTTTAAAAATAACTCGAAATAGGATTTTTAATAAGATTCCTATATATATATATATATATATATATATATATATATATATATATATATATATATATATATATATATATATATATTTGTTATATTTATCATTATTCCAAAGAGTTTTTTTGAGGGTCATTTTTCTAGAGAAGATAAATCATAGCCTTTGTTATAATTATAACATTAATAAAGCATTTGTTATGTCGTCATAGAATACATTGAAGCATTAG
Source organism: Cynegetis impunctata (assembly GCA_030704885.1). Classification (NCBI taxonomy): domain Eukaryota; kingdom Metazoa; phylum Arthropoda; class Insecta; order Coleoptera; family Coccinellidae; genus Cynegetis; species Cynegetis impunctata. Next base: position 171,391 of record JARQZK010002201.1, on the reverse strand, counting down.
GATCAAACGTACGAAATTGTGAGAATGATGGAGAAAAATATAATAAATCGCGCTCAAAAAAATGTTTTCAACATTCTTCTGAAATAAATATCCCATTAACGGAATTTTTTTATGATACTCCTCATCGAAAATTTTGGTAATGTACAGTTTCATTAATTTCTCTAAAATTTTCAACAAAGAAACATTAAATGAACTTTATCTATACTGAAAATAAAATATAGAAGAATAGTTAACATATTATATAATATAAACATTCAAATATTATGACTTAAAGATGATTTTTAAATTAGTGCCAATAATAAAATTATGTTGTACTCTTCGCGAAGGTGAAATTTTTGTCATTATATAGTTTTCTATATATTCTCTGGAAACTATTTATACTGTGATCAACATATTTTTGAAGATTACACTCACATCTTTCATCATATATTTTCGAAATCCTTGTGAAACTTCCGATCATTTTGATTTAAACAAAAGAAATTATAAGTCCGTAGAGATATGAATATTAAAGACGGAAAACGTTTTCGTAGAACTTCGTGGAATGAGTTTTTTCAAGAATATGAAGGCTTAACGTGAAAGAGTAGTCTATTAGCAAAGTTTTTGAAATCAGAACATCTCACCGTAAATATTTGATGCTCGGCCGGGACAACCTTCTCATCGTTCTGAATTTCAGTCTAAGAATACTAGCAGCACAAACTCAACCGCAAGCTAAACTGAATATACTGAATATACTGAAGGCATATTGATGAGATATTTCCGAACATGTTAATGCGCAATTTGACTAGAAGACGCATTTTCTTCAGACTGCGTAATCTCTCTCGAATTTCCGAGCTTAAAAGGTTACCGATACACAGCACTTCCTTTGACCCAGAAGTTCACCTACTTTGTCAAATCCGATATCGATTAGATCGTTGATTAACTCGTTAAATCTGTAAGATACGGATTCAACATGTGTGTGTACTTCTTTGTCCATTGCGCCTCTTTGAGAACCAGCCGTGTGTGTCATCTAGATCAATCGTATAAACACGATCCCTTTGAAGGTTGCTCTTTGTGTAGAAGAGAACCTACTACCGTCTGGGCTTTGTAGTTCATGCGATTAAATATAATTTTGGACATCTGTGTATATTCTTGTAATGTGGTTAGTTGAATTTTTTCCGAAAATAATAATAATGCTCTGTAACTAAATTTAACAGTGAAGTGCAGGAATGGATTCAAAATTCATTGAAGATATAAAAATATTCTCAAAAATGGTGGTCCAGGAGGTATATAGCGGATATAAAATCCAATCCTGCATGTCACTGTTGACTTCCGATACAGTTAAATGTTCTTTTATTTCGCAAATATATATATATATATATATATATATATATATATATATATATATATATATA
>JARQZK010002201.1:162500-165000 GCA_030704885.1 Cynegetis impunctata | reverse complement strand
TGAATAGCGGTTTCTGATATTTTGTACAACTACCACGTAGTAATTTGCGGACAGAAGGCGCCTGATTTTTTCATTAAGTATTATTTTTTATTTGAAGTATTTCGCAAGTAGCACGACTTCAATGACAAAAATTGGAAGTTTAAGACTTTTCAAAGAAAAAAACCACAAATGTTATACCGTTTTCGAAAGAGCATTAAATAGGCTAGTTTTTAAGATTTTTTGCTGATTCTGTCAGGTACAATATTTTTTCACAGTAAATAGTCAAACTTTAGTTAAGGTTTTTGGATTTAAATTAAATAGAAAAAACTTTTTTTTCAGGTTAGCGAGCTAGTTTTTAATAAAATAATAGGTCGATTGTCTCAACCAACTATTGATGATAGCACAAGAAAAAAACCATAAGTTAGAAGTTATTTATATTCAAATCAGGCGACCAAAAAGTATAGATTTTTGAAAAAAACATAAGAGTGACAATGTCTCGAAAACCAGAAAACTTTTACTAAGGTCATGTTGATTTTATCTGATTGACCTGAAGCCAATCTATCTCCAGTGTCACTCTGGCGTATTATTTACGGGACACCCTATATATATATATATATATATATTCATATATATACACATATATATATATATATATATATATATATATATATATATATATATATATATATATATATATATATATATATATATATATATATATATATATATATATATATATATATATATATATATATATATATATATAAAATAATGTATGTACCTACAAATTTTCAGCCTTTTTACTGAATTTGGAGTGGCTGTTGAAATGTGAATTGCTTGAAAGTTCTCAAAACCACCATAGAAAAAGTCATTTTAAACCCAGACTTTAAAACTGTGAAAGAACACGAAATCTAATTTCTGAATTATATAGGAGAAGGAAATTACTTAAAAGCGCCAAAGGGCACTTCCCAACATTAATACATTTCACGTTAGAAGATACAACTTTCCAACTTAATCCTGATGTAATCTCTACATTAAAATAGCAGCTATTTGAGCAAAAAATTAAAATCTCAGAAAGCCCTTCCTTAGAATCACTTCAATCTACTCACAAATTTTTAACCCTCTAGGTCAATTTGAAGGAGTTTGGGAGAGCAGAAACCCTACAAAAACAGATACTTGCATAATTGAAAATGCCCTAGGAGTGTTATGAATATTTATTTTCACATGTTTTGTCACCAGTTTCAAAATGTTTCGCTCATGCGTGTCCATGCTCCTCCCTTGCTCAAAGTTTGAATATGTCAACTTTTCGATTTAATTTACTCAAATTTTGACACGAGAGCGCGCTCCGTAAATAAATGTTACGATATGTTCAACAATATAATCATAATAGTATTTTCTGTAACAAGGTTAGAATGAAAATTCGATGCGAGTGGAAAAGTTCCGAGCTCGAGCCGAAGGCGAGGGTGAGGAACCACGAGAATCACGAATTTTCATTCAAACCGAGTAGCAGACTATACTTTCTCCACGATCAAATATTTTGAATATTTAATATATTTGAATGATACTTTTCATATTTTGGTGATGATACTTTTCATATTTTGATCAAGATGGGAAACTTGACAGCAATAATTTTGACACTTACTCAAATTTGCCACTACGATGACAATCAACTGCGTCAAGGCTAATGTTATTATTGCTAGCCAGTGTGAGGATATTATTCTATTACAAGGGAGATAAAGCAAATACATTTAAATTGCATGGGGGCAGAGGTGTTGCAGAATATTTCTTCAATCTCAAGAGAGAGAATTCTAACATTCTGTAATCAAATTTGATATCAGAATTGGCGAATTCTGTGATGATGGTGGAGAAAAAATATTCCAGTTGGCCATAGTCGATTTTATATTTCACACAAAGTGAACAAGGAAAATTATTCAATAATATTACCGGATAACGCAACAAGTTTTTATGGAGCGCGCTCTGGTGAGTTTGTCCAGAGTTTTTAAAAATGCGATGTTAGCGTGCTTTGGAATCAAATTCGCCACAGTTTAAGAGTAGACTTTTCATGTCAGAAAATATGTATTCTTGTTGGTTTTCAATATATTAGGTGGAGAGCGCAAAGGGTTGTTAACCATATAGCAATTCGACCGCGGTTTGTATATTGGGGAACAATTAGAAATTTGTTAATTCACCCCGAGTCCAATAAGCTGCACCGAAGAGATCTTATAAGTTGAAAACAGCTGTATTCAGATTTTGAGTCGGCGTGATTTGACCGATTTCTATAATTCACTGTTAGATTATCAATGAAGATTAGATTTCGCGCTGCGGAATACAGAAAACCAGCTCTCTTGGAAAGTTGTACGATAATTTTCAAATTGTTGAAGATTCCTTGTTCACATTATGTAATTTATATATATATATATATATATATATATATATATATATATATATATATATATATAAATACATATATACATATATACATATATATATATATATATATATATATATATATATATATATA
>JARQZK010002201.1:127500-157500 GCA_030704885.1 Cynegetis impunctata | reverse complement strand
CAGTTTCTCACGTGTTGCACTTCCATTTATTTCATGTGGAATATAATATAATATATCGATTCTCTTGTTGAACAAAATTAGGAACATTCTGATTCTTGTTATATATATATATATATATATATATATATATATATATATATATATATATATATATATATATATATATATATATATATATATATTTGTATGATAATGCTAAGAGATTTCGACCAGTTTTTTTAATTGTTAATGAATACTCTGTATTCCAGGCCAAGCTTTTTATTTTATTTCATCTTCAGGGCTCCTACAAAATAACATTTCTAAGATTAGTATTATTCATCACAGTAGTATACTATCGCGAAGAAATATTGAACGTAGGTACATGAAAAATTTTAATCTAAATATTTGTTGCTAATTAATATCGTTCAGTGTATGTGTGTGGATAAGGTAGAATAATCGAACTAGAATAGATAAAAAATTTAGCCATAATGTATTCCAATGAGTTTTAACCTCAAATTCTGTAAGTAGAAAGATAAAAATTCATATCCATTTTATCTTAAAACTGTTATTTTGTAGGAGCCCTGAAGATAAAATAAAATAATTTCGAAAGCTTGGCCTAGAGTACAGAGTATTCATTAACAATTCAAAAAAAACTGGTTGAAATCCCTTAGCATTATCATACAAGTTTATAGTAACGACCGTTAATTCAAATCAATTTATATATATATATATATATATATATATATATATATATATATATATATATATATATATATATATAAATAAATGAATAAAGTTCCGACAACGGTTGATATTGAAGCGATTCAATTTATTTGAATTAGTTGAAATATTTGAATACATAGTGTTAGTATTAGTATTATGTTGGTGAGGTAATTGTTGCTACTTGAAAGTTAAGACAAAGAAAGTTAAATTTTTTCCTAAAACCGTGAATTTTTTGTTGGAATTATCTTTAGCATTCCGTAGGTTTAATCTTCTTTTTCCCTAGTAAGTATATTATGATTTCGATGTTTCATAACCAAGGATCTTAATTTTTAGAAATGCGATAGAAGCATTTCATTTTAGAAACTTGGATGCGTGACAATAGTCTTCACTAAAAAAGAACTTTTCAGCATAGAGAACATGCTACATTGAAAAAAGATTCCAACATATATGATTCTTGTTAGAAATTATGCTAAATTACGTCCTCTGAAATAGTTTTGTATTTCTTTATATTCATTAATTTCGTGAACAATTTATAAAGTTTTCCATGTATAAACTTCCTTTTTTCATCTTATATTTGTACTTTAGCAGCAGCTTCTATAATAAATATTAAAAATTTTAACAGTTGCATTTTAAAACACAGATTATCTGTTGCTCGACATTATTTATTGCAATAATCACGACAAAAACCATGCAAAACTTTCAAAATGTCAACCATTTCGATGTCAATTCCGTTAGTGGTTAATTCGTTGCTGTCATTATAATTAACTTCTATTCGAATCCATCTGTTTGGTTCGCAAACACATTCATAACCTTTCAGAAAGACGAAATCATAGATATCCCACAAGAAATTCAGATACCGATATATCGGTATACCGAAAATGTACTTTATGACAATATATTTGAGCATGTAAAGCATAAAATTAACAAATGCCAGCATGGTTTTGTAAAGAATAAATCCACTGTAACTAATCTATGCATCCTCTCAGAATATATTTCACAGACAGCTGAGGCGAGGGAACAGTTGGATGTCCTTTACACTGACTGCGAGAAGGCATTCGACAAGGAAAATCATTGTGTACTCCTAAATGAATTGGTTTCTCGAAAAAAGCTTTTAATCTAATCAAGACTTATTTAGCAGTTAAAATTGGTAATTGTTTGTCAGATCAATACATTTCTAGTTCAGGAGTCCCTCAAGGAAGTAAACTTGGGCCCCTACTTTTTCTATTGTTTATTGATGACTTGCCTGATTGTGTCACTTTATGTGAAAGTCTAATTTTTGCTGATGATTTTAAGTTATTTATTTCTAAAACTATTTCTGTTAGTGATGATACTGTCAAGCTGCAAAGTGATATGAATTCTATTCTTGAATGGTTTAAAAACAATAAATTGTCTTCAAATGTTAATAAAGGTGCAGTGGTTACGTATACTCGAAAAACAAAATATATTATTGAGGACTCCTTTATTGGCAGTGCCAAAATTGACAGAAAAGATGTAATCGGGAATTTGGGAGTAATATTTCATGCAATACAAAGTTTAATCAGCACTACACTAATGTAGCTAACAAGGCCTATCGATCTTTGGGTTTTACAACAGGGAACAGTAAGAATTTCAAGATAAGTACAATTATAAAACTCTACAACGCCTTAGTGAGGCCACATATGGAATATGCTTTAAACATCTGGTGTCCTGTAGCAATATCACATTCAGATATGATTGAGAAAGTACAAAAACGCTTTTTAAGATTTTTGTATGAAAAAATGGAGAGTACCCATGTGTGGTGTCATATAGGGCGATGTTGAAAACATTCTAGTTTCAGATGCTCTGTGATAGAAGGAATATTCAAGCTGTTATGTTTGTATACTATATTTTAACTAATACGAAATACAAGAACTGTGATTTAATTAATTATATGTTATTCAAGGTACCAAGGACTAGGTTAAGAATAACTAACAAAGATTTATTCTATATAAATAATGGCAATACCAAATTCCCAATAAATAATATGCTAAGGATATGTAATAATAATTTGAATGTGCTAGATGTGGACATTTTTAATATTGAGGCTAGTAAATTTAAGAAATTGCTTGAGCATCAAGACATGGGTTAGAGTGCAAAATAAATAGATGGTAGTTTTAACTTTTAATATTGTAAGTGTTTTCTTGTATGGTATTTTATGTTTCAGGTTCAGATTTAATTTCCTCATTAACGTATTGTGGCTGCTGTTAACATTTTTCTTCTTCCACTTTATGTTATGTTACTTTACATGTAATTACTATTTCATATTGTTTGTAAGGATTTTATAAATAAATAAATGAATAAATTTATAATAGCACCAACTTCTGCCTTAACAAAAAACTCCTTCACCTACAATGCCGGAAAGTTGTATCACCTATCATTGGAACTAAAATCTATAAGTACATACCAAAAAGTTCCGAAGTTTGACTGAGGCTTTTATTTTGGAGAGACCATTTTACTCTGTAGTAGAGTTTTATTTTGTAACTGAATTTCACAATGTACCATATATTCTTGAGTTCCACATCTGGTAGCAAATTATCTTAATGTTTTTTTCGTAATATACAAAAATTTTGTATCTATTTAATTCCATTTAATTGACAAATATGTTGATTCTTAGCATAAATTCATATATAATTGACTCATAAATATTTTTCTGTTTTGTTCTTTTATTTTAATAAATTCTTCTTTTGTTCAACTATTGAATGTGTATTTTGTTTGGTTAGTTTTATTGATAATTTTTATTTTTAATTCTTTATATGAGCTTTGTCTACAAAATTTCGTAATTTTATATCACACTAGAGCTATTTCTCTTCTCTCTCTTATTATAATGAAACACTGCCGAAGTAGGCTAGAAAAGTGTAACTTCGTTATCTCCATACCGTTTTTGCAAAGATCTCGTTCAATAACTGACAAATTCTTGATGATGAATTTAAATGATAATATACCATTCATTCTGATCGAAATAATATTTTCATCATGAAGTGAACCTGAAATAAAAACGTCATTCAGAGCACGCCTATATCCAATATCTACAACCGTGCGTAAATTATGTTTTTACACACTCATATTAGTGCGGTAACTATTACTTTAACGCACTAGCACGGTAAAAATCATTTTAACGCACTAATGCGGTAAAAAATTATTAAACAAATTATGAAATCTCCATATCTTCGACAGACATTTTGACTGACAATTTCAAAGTGGCGTTTTTTTTTGTCGCTATGACATCCTAATTTTCATAACAATAAAAAAAGTTTAAACATTGCTGGTGACCAAGTTGGGAAATTTTAGACTTTAATCAATTTGTATTCGATCAAAACGAACGGTTGTAGATGAAATAGTATACATAACTCGCGTAGTAAAGGTTTTTAGCACACTTAAGTGAATGAAAAGACTCGCCTGCGGCTCGTTTTTCAAACTTCACTTAGCGTGTGCTAAAAACCTAGTTACCACACTTATTATGTAATATACTATTACAGTATATTTTATTTTGACAGAGAAATACGAATGCGCAAGAATTTACTCAGCGATTCAATGAAACTCTGTCCTTTGAGACTCAACCTTTCATTAATAATTGAGTTCTGACGAAATCGATTGTTATTTTTCAGCGTTGCTCGAAACGCTTTTCCATGCATATTTGCTCAGTGTTATGAAAAATACAGTACACTGAACACTCGTGCAATATATGGAAACAAAAAAAAAGACTTGTTTTACAGCCAAATTGTACCATGAATTGAGAATAGTAGAGAAGTTCAAACAAATTTATTCAGTTTAACGTGTACCCCATTTGATATGATGAAGTAATAAAGATACAGAAACGATTCGTTATATGAGTAGAAATGTATAGATCTGTTTACAAATGCAATACGTTCCTTTGAAGTCACAAACGTATAATTTTGAAATTCAGTTTCAAAGTACAAATTATCTCAGATTAATTCTTGATGTTTTGAAATCATATCTTAAGTAATAACTCACTCGTAGTGATAATAACATCATATTATATCGAATGGATTGTTATTCATTGCTTCAACGTTTTATATTTTTCTGCGAAAAACGTATCCACCGATCGTCTCTCTGTAATAAATATTAACTGCGTGATTAAAAGTGTGGAGTTTTCATAAGTTTTACCTTAGATGAAGATATTTTATATTTTCCATAAATGTGGTGGGTAATATTTTCTTTTTGAATCGAATTAACCTTTACTTGATAAAAATTCATATTGAGAAATAAGAAACCGTTTAATATTTAGGTATTTCAAATATCACGAACGATTTTAGTGATTCCGTTGATGAATTTATCATAGGAATAATGTATATATATATATATATATATATTAATATATAAATTTATATATATTTATAATTATATATATATATATATTAACATATATATATTTATATTTATTTATATATATTTAAATATATTTATAAATTTATATTTATATATATATATATATTAATATATATATATATATATATATATATATATATATATATATATATATATATATATATATATATATATATATATATATATCGCTATAAGTATCTATTTGTAACCAAAAAGGATGATATATTCAAATACTTCTCGTTGAGATAGACCTACAGTTTAATCATAATGTTTAATCATTATAATTACGGAAGTTTACAACACCCAAGAACGAATTGGGAATCGAACCCATCGCTTGCGGAACTGAAGGCGCGAACTATACCACTCCGCTACGAATAACTAAAGTTCTTATTGCCCTAGAGCCTAGACAAACATGACGCACTAACTAGAACACCAGATGTCTCTACAATATTTTTTATGTCTAAACGTAAAATTTATGAATTATAAATAACGTTCCAACTATAACTGAATAATATAAAACGTCGTTTATCACCTCAATATATAGTTTTCGGATAAATTAGCTCAAAGGATATTTTATAATAATGAATATGAATATTCACGAGTATGTTCTTATAAACAAGAAAACTGTCATGTTGTTTTCATACTAAGGATCCAACTTTTACGAGCTTCTATTAATGATATTTGATAGCGTTTGTGGACATTGAGTGGTATATAAAATATATCAAATTATATCTCGTACTTCATTTTTGAATCCAAAATTTTAACATCCTTCGTATGATTTTGTATTTCACTGCTGTGATTTAGATAATTATTTCATTAAATAAAGGAAGTACTTGAATAAAAGCGAGTGTTCTATCTAACAATTTGACAACGCATATACTAGATAACCATCCTTCATTTGAATATTAACATCAATATAACTATGTTATCTGTTTAATACAAAATTATTACTTTTGCAAAATATTCCGTTTCACTATTAATTGAATAGGTACATACAATTTCATCTGAGAAAGCAAGGAATAACTAGCGATATTCATTTGCATTGAATTCTAAATCAAGGAATCACAGAGAACTACAGAAAACTGAACACAAATTGCAATGAATATTTTGAGTTATATCAGCGAAGTGTGTTTTGTTTATAAATCGTAGAATGAACTTGTTTAGTTTCGTATATTTTGGCAGATTCTAGCTATGCGATTGTGGATTTGTTTTGTTACTTATTCTGTCCATTATCGAGAAACATCATCAGATCTGTCAATATTATTGAAAAAAAAAACAGATTGCTTGCTTGAATGAAGAAGATTAATAGCCATACATAGAGATTTCACTTGAAAATTTCTCTCTCTGTTCTAATTCTTCACTTTTGGATTATGACATAGGACAACATATTCTCATTTATTCATTCATTACCAAATAAAATATATACTTTCCTTACTCTAAGTCTCGCTCTAAGTTTTCAAAAACAATATTCAATTCATCAACATGTTAGTATTGTCTATTCATTTCATGTATCATATAGATTCAAGAGATTACTAACTCAATAAATAGTATATTGTTTCATTAGGAGTAAAAGTGATACTTTTTGTGGCGAGACTAAATGTTTGTCGGCTTAACCCTTTCCGGCACAAATTATTTTTCTGTGGAAAAAATATTATGTATGGTTTGATAATGGTTTATTAGAGATACTCGAAGAAAATGCAACAAATTTCAAGATAAAAAACACAAGGATTATCCTGCAGGATGTGGTCACTCCACATAACCAGTAGGAACATATAACCAAACAATATAGCCTATTTTGCGTCATATAACATGAAATAGTTTTTGTCATGTTTCAAACACAATTCTAATTTGCTCGCTGAACATTTCTACAAATCATAGAACTCATATGCATGAAGATTTTCTAAATATTCAGTTATTGTGTTCCCAGCCCTCCCGGATTTCCCGGATGACTCCGGTAATAATGGTCAACCTTCCGACTTCCCGGGGTGACTAATTTCCCCAGTTTTTTTCAAATTATACGCAACCGCGCTCTACTGATAAAACTTAGATTTTTAATGATTATGATTTTGTGGTAAAAAACTGTCAAATATTAGAAGCAGAGTATATATAAATTAAAAATAAATAAATGAATGACATTTTCTTCAACTCCCTCCCTACTAAACTCCTTAAAAAAATCTCCCGGGTTGGTCCTTTTGAAAATTGGCAACCCTATTAAGTAAGTAGGTACTCTAAATTTGCTTCCTCAGAACTAAAATAATATAACACGATTACGAAAGTGCCCAGTGGTCACTTCAGGAGACCCCAACAAAATTAGTAATTTCGAAAGAAAGGAAACATTTACGTTCAATATATTCATGAAAATGCATAAGTAAGATATAAGTAAATAACTTTGGAGCCATTTTTCCCTTATTCATAAATATAACAAATTCCCACAGTTTCAGCAGATCCTCTAAGTAGTGTCTGTCTTCGATGAACACGTCAAATTTTGCTATGTTAGACAACACACTGGTATACTGAAATAGCTAACGAGCAGTTTTACTCATGACTAACAAACTGTGGTCTTCCTAGCTAACCAGTTGCCCTGAAAGGGTTAACGCAGTGAGGCCGACAATTTTAGACGAGCCACAAAAAGTGCTTTTCTCCGAATAAAACATGCGATATTTTCCGCAATCGGTGTTCAAACGATTGAATTAAGATAATATTTTCAAAAAGGTAAATGTAAAAAAACGTAAAACTAGATTGCTATGCTTACTGGTTTTGTAGGTGGCAAGGCAACACAAATTTGACAATTCAACGAAATAATTGTCAAAAACATTTGAAGTCACTTATCTACGCATTATAGGACTGTGCGTTTTTGGTAAGTACCCGAGTATTGAGAAATAACTTGTAGTAAAATATATAAATTTTTCTTAGTTTACATTATGTCGGATTCGAAACCCAAATGTACGCCGCTCGACGTTCTTGAAATTGCCGTGAGCAAGAAAGAAGACAATGAGAGGCTGGAGTGGATTTTAATCCGTTTTATACCTCTGGGACCACGATTTCTGAAGTTTTTTGATGAACTGAACTGTGGTTATTTTTGGTGCATAATAAGACCATCAGAATTTTATTAGGACCGATGGCAACAGATGTAAGAATTGATTATGAGAAATATATACAGAATTCCGCCTTCTGGAGCTCTTCGGGGGATGCATGGAGCTGAAAAATAGTTTTTTGTATAACTTTTGCACATATTAATCTCTTTCAAATTGAGCTAGAGCGAGAATAAATTTTTTCATCTCCACAGCTATTTTTATGTAGAGATTTCTTGACCACCTTCACTTTTATGTAGATGAGGATTTGTTTTTTCGTGGGTTCTGAAGTTTTCTGCACAACCACATCTTCTACGGATTTTTGAGCATCACGCATCTCTACAGGCACTCAAAATGACGTTAGAGGGATTGAAAATTTGTAAGTCAATTCGGTTGATAGTAGAGAGTAGTAGTCGATGGTTTCAAGTATTATTTCTCAAAGCCACAAATGTAGAAATTTCATTTAGTTTCTTGAGCTTTATGCATCTCTTCAGCCTCTCTAAAATGACTGTGTGAAATTTGTGAGTAAAAAAAAGAAAAAATCAGACAAAAATGCGAATTGAGTGACGAAGGTTTTCTGCTCACGCATTTCTTTCAAGTTGCAGAATATATAGAAGTAATTAAATATGAAACAAAAATAGCGTTATTGACTTTAATCATTAAAATGTCTTCAGTATGTTTGCATTAGTTCATTGAACACATTAAATTGAACAAAGATATTCCTCATCTAATCTTTCATTCTACCAACTCAAGTAATTACACATAAAACAATTTCCCCATTATCACAGTCGATTAACTGAGTGAATTTTCGGGACAGTTACGTCTCTTTCGTTTGCAGAAATCGATTAACTATTGGATACGTTTATCGTCTATCAGAAAGCTTCACAATTGATTGCGGTACTATTCAATCAAGGTTTTTCATTCTAGTCGCACCTTTCATACTGATGAAAAAACGACTACAATTTTTAACAACAGAGTATATTGAACATTTATTGAATAATAGATATCAAGAAATTTCAATCAAACATTATGTTGGTAGTTATGGATAACAACATTTTTTGTAGATTTATGCAGTAATAACGAATTATCATCCGTGAAACTAAGCAATGTTTTAAAATGTACACTAATTCAAATATTTCGATGATATTTTATTTAAAATATTTAGAATAGTAAAGAATTTCTGTGAAAAGTGACAAGAGAAAAGAGTTTATCTCGAAGAAAAGATATATGAAGTGCTGTATTCAGTTTCTTTATACATTTGGAACTAGAAATTGAAACTATAATTTTGTTGACATAATAAAGAAAGATAACATCTATTTGAATTATGATAAAAAATTCGTGTAGCAATATGGTGCTCTATCTCTGTGAAAATATATAATAATAATTGTAATGGTAATACGAGCAATGTGACTTGGTGTATGATAGAACTCAATATACTCCGATAATTCAACACGATTTGTATGAAAAATTAAAATTCTTAAGAATGTTTACTAAACTATTGACGAAGCGATGTGAAAAAATTTTCTATAGGCAAAAATCTTACAGATGGAAGGAGCAAAATCTTTTGTGTACATTTAACATGAAATTATTTCTTATATAACAAAAATACAAAAGTAAATACCGCAATTGATTTTATATACTCCTAATATTCTGTTTTTATAGGTTTTCGATTTATTTTAACTTAATATGTTTTCAGGTGTTATTACTGATCCAGAATATTACGTTGTTATTGTTCACGGCGGTCTCAATATAAATTTAAACATTGTATGGCGATTATTCTTTCGTTAGAGTATAATCATGAAAAATGGCTTTTTCGAATAACTTTTTGTTTATCATATTTCCTATTATTTCTGGATTACAGTAATCTTACATAGGGATTCGCTCAATATTACATTTTTCTATATAGAGATAAACGTAAGTGAGTGGTAGTATTAACAAGTCAATTAATCATTACTTATAGAAATTTTGATTGATGTTAAGATCCTAGCATAAATGCTATAAAAGATAGCTAACTTTGAAAAAGAATCAATATTTTATATACATTCATCTCATTGATTTATCGCTTTTTGAATTCAGTTATTCGCAACAGTATCGAAATAATACGCCCAGTTGACTGATACGAGATGACGAGTATAGTTGGTAAAATTTTGATCAAATTAACGAAGCAATAGAGTTATAGAAATATTTTTCATCTACAATCATATAGAGTATTATGAATATGAATAATATTAATTTCGTTGCCTTATTTCGAATATTCACTTCATTTTTTATATACGTCATTCATCTCATTGATTTGTCCTTTATGAATTCAGGTATTCTCAACAGTATAGAAAAAAAAACGTTGACTATTTATGGCTATGGTTGCTACAATTAAAAAAAATACGATAAGTTAACTATTCACTTGGTACTTTTCATAATAATTTGTTAAAATACAACCATTTTACTATTAATGGCTATATTTGATAAAATTGTTAGATCAAAATATGAATCAATTTGATGAAACCTGATTAAATATAAAAATTACAGGAACAATTCAGTTATAGAAATATTTTCAATCCAAAATCATAATGAATAATTTGAATACAATTTGATAAATTACATAACAATTTCATTTCGGTATCATCATTTTGGGTACATTCAAAGCCATATGTATAATATTGATTTTATTGCCTCAATTTGAATATTCTCTTGACATTTTATATAAATACGTCATTCACTGATTCATTTGTGCTATTCAAATTCAGTCATTTTTAAATTCATAGACAAAATAATACCATTTGACTATTTATGACTAAAGTTCCAATAATTTTTATACCAAATTAACCAAACTGTCAATGAGTTTGACGAAAATGAATTAAACATAAAAAATCCTGAGAAAATGCAGTCATATAAACATTTCGATCTATAATCATGATGAATATGATAAATTGAATTTGCTAAATAACATAATAAATGCATTTAATTTTCATTATTTTGGATAGATTTAGATATAGATCACGTCAGTCTAATTGGTTTCGTTGCCTCAGTTTAAATATTAATATTTTGTAAACATCATTCAGTTATTCTTAACGGTATCTGAAAAATACGAACAGTTAACTATTTGTGACTATAGTTTCTAGTTCAAATTATCCAAACGATCAGCGAGTTCGACGAAATTAAATTAATCATAAGAATTTAAGAAACAATACATTTATATAAACATTTTCGTTTTATAATTATATTAAATATTACAAATAGAATTGCTTAATTACATAACAAATTTCATTTCCTTTATTTCGAATATATTCAATCACTATTTGCTACTATAACTGAGATTGAATTCTCTCACATCACTTGGTGAAACATCATAAAGAATAAAGTTTGAACTTTAAAATAAAATACACTTGGCTTAAGTTACAGGAGAGTATACTCTCGTGTAGTCAGTCTTGATAATGAGTTCATAACTCAAAACATGTCGACTATCCTTTACTACTGAATACAGTATCTAAATATTGTTTATATAGTGAAACCGGGTGTGTTTTATTTTAAAGTTTGAAGTTTATTTGTTACTATGATTGCTATAATTTCTAAATTAAATTAACGAAACGATCAATAAGTTCAACGAAATCGAATTAAACATAATAATTCCAGCGAATATTTCCCTCCTGTCAAAAATCCCTTGTAAATGGAATGCAATTATCGAAAATTACAGCGAATATTTCCCTCCTGTCAAAAATCCCTTGTAAATGGAATGCAATTATCGAAAATTACAGCGATAATTGCATTGTAGAAAGCGAAAGAGCCCTGCGATAATTGCATTGTAGACCGATAATTGCATAGTAGCATAGATCATATCACGGTTATTGATGACAAGCTGAGAATTTATGAAATACTAAAGTCAGTTTGACAAGTTGAAAGTTTATTCGCGAAATATTCCCCAAAATTACACTCGTGCATCAAAATAACCGGATAATTTCGCATTCCAGCGTGTTGTCTTTAAAAAACTGCATTCGGTCATTTTCATATTTTGGAGAAAGAGCCCTCCACCTTCGGTGTCGGGCTCTTTCTTCATAAATGAAAATGAACTCATGCAGTTTTTTGACAACACGCTCTCATGCAAAATTATCGGTAATTTTGATGCACTTGTGCAATTACTCACGATAATTGCATTGTAGAAAGCGAAAGAGCCCTGCGATAATTGCATTGTAGACCGATAATTGCATAGTAGCATAGTTCATATCACGGTTATTGATGACAAGCTGAGAATTTATGAAATACTAACGTCAGTTTGACAAGTTGAAAGTTTATTCGGGAATTACTCACGAAAATACAGTTATGTAAATATTTTAGATACACAGTCATGATAAATATTACAAATGGAGTAAGCTACATTACATAACAAATGCATTTCATTTTCATTATTTCGGGTAGATTCAATAACATCTGTCTAGTATTGATTTCGTTACCTCAATTTAAATATTCACTTGAATGGGTGTTCATTTTCCTGAAAAGAACACATACGTTGGCGGTATCAAGCTACGTCAGCTTACCTCTTGTTTCACGGTAGAAAAGACACGATTGCGTAACAAAAATAGAACGAACTGAAGGGGTCTTCCGTTATCGCTTGGAAAGAGAATGGCGTTGTATGTTCAGCAGATTACATAAGGCAATTCAGAGCTTATTTCCTTTCTAATATAAAGGTATCTCCTGAAGGGAAAGAATGATCTGATTAGATAATGCAAGTTAAGCATAACCGAAATGATTGTTGCTTTGAAAGATTCAGACTATGATTTTCAACCTTTATATTTATTGCAAGGTTTTTCTTGATGGTACTCATTCAGCAACTGTAGATGAAAATATACTTCTAATCGCCTTAAATATTCAATATATGTTCAGTGTAAGTACTCTATTACAAATACCGATTTTCTATAAGTATAGGCCTTTCTGAAAAACTTCAGTTTCCTTCTTGGTGACTTATTCTAGAATAGTCCAAACAAAAACACACTCATGACTAATATTCAACTATATTTATATACACTGCGCCGCAAAGTTTTGATTGTGAATATTTTCCCAGTCAGTTATCCGATTTAAATAATTTGTTTTGTACAGGGGGTTTAAATAGTGACATGCTTTCTCCGTCCAAGTTTCTATACTTCTACGGGCAATATCGGGTAGCTCAGGCAGAAAAAAAAAATACGGTGTTATAATCCCATGTCTTCTGAATAATCTGTTTTTCTAAACGTCTGTTTATCTTGAGCCGTTCGAGAGAAATTCATGGTTTTTATGACCGCTCATATCTTTCGCACGAAATTTATTAAAACTTTTTTGTTAATTTGGAAAGAAGACTTTGCAAACAAATTTTCATTACAAGTTGACAACTTCATTCATTTGTTCAGTTTGGATTGATAAGGCCGATAAATAATTTTCTCAAAACCAGTTTCAAAAAAGCCATGAATGTCGTGGCGAAACGTTAACTTTTTGATAAAATCGAGTTTTTTGAGATTCAACAAGCCTGTTATTGCTAATAATCATCAAAAATTCAAAAATACTTCACAGGCAATAACAATTCAAATAAATAATTATATATATATATATATATATATATATAGATATATATATATATATATATATATATGTATATATATGTATATATATATATATATATATATATATATATATATATATATATATATATATATATATAATATATATATATATATATATATATATATATGAAGAGTGCAGGGAAGGAAGGTCAATTTTTGGGCAAAACGAGTTTATGGTGGGAATGCGTAGCTAAATATATATATATATATATATATATATATATATATATATATATATATATTTATATATATATATATGTATATATATATATATATATATATATATATATATATACATATTTATATATATATATATATATATATATATATATATATATATATATATATATATATATATATATATATATATATATATATATATATATATATATATATATATATATATATATATATATATATATATATATATATATATATATATATATATATATATATATATATATATATAGAGAGAGAGATAGTGCTGATATTGTAAATCAAAGATTCTTCATAAACAGGAAAACTGTCAAGAAATATCTAGAATAACTTACGAAAAGTGCCATTTGTGAAGTATTACCCACTGAAATTGGTATTCAAAATGGCGAAGGAGTCGGTTTATACAACCGTGATAGAATTTCAGCTGATTATAATTCATTTCATGCCCGTTTTCTATCCCACTTTAGGTACAATTTACTTAAGCCGTTTTGTTCGCAAACTTTCTGTTTCACTTCTTTCAGAAGGTTGAACACAGTAAAACTAAAGATTAATCTTCCAACGACCTAGAGATTCTGTGATACTGGCACGAATGACATATAAATTCGGAATTTGTTTCAGACCCTTTCGTCAACTGCAGCATTTCTGAACCCTCCTCAGGATTTGCTGATACGTGGGAAATGTTGAAATGGTAATTCTTCAGTTCAAACCTAGATTTGGAATTCAAAGTACATTTTTTTTAGGCAGGAATTTCTTACTGCTAACATTGTTGTATTAACATATAGTTGATTTTCTTTGAAAGTGATATTTCACTTGAAGATGCGTTTCCAAGTTATTCAATTATACATATACCGGGTGAATTTTTTAAGTTAAATCAGTTGAAGATTGAGAAGGGGAAACATCTCACAGAAAAATGTTTCTAATAAAAAGATGATGGTTTTGAGGGGAAGTCCACTCATGCAAAAACTCTTCCAGTTCCTTTACCCTTGAGGGGGTAGAGGGGTCATCTTCGAACTTTTAGATAGAAATCTCTTTCTTTTATTGCAGATTCGTATTCTACGGCAAAAAATACAGAAGTTTCGTACGAAAAACTTTTCTTGATTCCTCACAGATGGCTCTGTAATCGAATTTGTATTCACCGTCTGAATGACCTTATCCGTTCTATTGACCAATCAAATGAAATTCTGGCGTTAACTTCGTTTAGACAGTAAATTAAAATTAGATTACAGAGATTTCGTACAAAACTTTCGTAATTTTAGCCGTAAAACACGAATCTGTAATAAAGAAACAGGGTTAACCATTTCAAACTTCAAAGTTGACCCCTTTCCCCCCACAATGAACAAGGAAAGGTATGAGGTTTTAGCATAAGTGAACTTTTTCCTGTAAACTATCAACTTTTAATCATTTTTCCGTAAAATGTTTATTTTTCGAGATTTTCAACTTAATAAATTCACCCGGTATAGACAAATCAGAGCCGCTGATATTTGTATTTGTGGAGTGTTTTTGATGACTATACTCCTAGTATGGCCACCTAATGGTCATTTAATTCATCGCCTTGAATTGGTCACAAATATACAACTATGTAATTATAAAATAAAAGTATTCTTGTTTCGTTAGAGGTACTATGAAGAATATTATACATTGTTTTTAAAGGCAGTTTACGAGATTCAGTTCTCATTTCCGTGCATTTCAATCGAACTGTCAGTTTATTCCTTGTATAAAAAGCAAAAACTGATAGGAAACTGAAACAGAAAGGACGAATTGACTGGATGGTCAGACCTATAGCAGAGCTCAGGTGATATCGTTAAAACATGGCGCTTCAAAACCAACTTTGAACACGGGTTATATGAAAGGTTTGAAACTTCTTGAGATCTTCATGATACTGTTAGTTTTAAGTGAAAGTGTGAAGCGATATGTATGTGAAAACATACTCCAGAGAAAATACAGAGAAGGGGATAGGTGAGAAAGATGCAAATTCATCATACGATGTGGGAAAAATGAAGAAAAGTCTAGGCCTTGTATCGTCAACTTTACTGCTTTCAATCGGTTGAATATATAAAAATCTGCAAAATGGCAATTTAAGAAATTTACCCAGTTATATCCGAAAAAGGTAAAGTATTTAACAGTTTAACATACTTGGGCAAAACTTCCGAAAACCTGAAATTGTTTAAAAACAAAATTTCAAAATTTCATATAAAACCAATAATAGCATTGGAAAATTGATTGAAAACAACAAATCAAAAATTCATGAAGATGAACGAACTGGTGTTTATAAACTCGACTGTAACGATTGTGAAAAATTCTACATAGGACGTACAATTAGAAATTTCAAAACTCGAATACACGAACACCAACGTAGCTATATTAAGCAGAAAACTGATTCTAGTTATGCGTGCCATCTTATTCAAGAATCATACCTTTAATCACAATTATAATATATTACAATTTGAAAATAGTCTCCATAAAACCAACTGTTGGGAATCCCTATACATCAATAAATATAAAAATTCCGGAAATTTAGTTAACGACCAGATTGAAGTAAACCCTTCTCCTCTCCTCAATCTGTTCAATTTAGGTACCTACTAATGGCTCTGAATGAATTGCTTATTGTTATTTAGTTTCTCTAGGAACCCCTCTGTTATATTCAATTTTCGTATAAATAGATTGTTTTGTGATACCATAGTTTAGTACGAGATGAAGTCAATGTTATGACGAAACGCGTTTACTCAATATATTTTTATTTCAACCTGTGAAAAGTTAGTTTTTTTTTTCTTTATAAAGTTATGAATGTGAACTTTCACCAAGTAAATGCCAATTCCATTCAATATAAAAATCTGTTTTTTCTGATTAAAATTATTTACTTGCACCTCAGAATTCTTGAATTTTTCGATAAAAGACTCACACATTTGAGACTTCCGCCAAAAGACTTTTTTTATGAAATTGAGATAAGTCTCTTTCTGTGAAAATATCTTGATTAGGTATTGCATGGTTTAATTACGATATTTCATGATATCTTGAGTATCCACTCAAGTATCAGATTTAACTCCAATAAATTCATCATTTCCTATTCTGCAAAAATATTTTCTCTCAACAAAAACTTGTTTGGCTCCGCAAACCGATAAAAGCTAACATTTGCATTTGTATATGCGTTTGATTTGCAACTTTTCACGCAACATCATTTACTAGACTTGCTGATTCTACGTTTCACAAAATTTGCACTTTCCATTTTCCACATTTTGCGACGTAATTTGTAATGAATCAGAAACTGGTACATGCAATTGCATATCGTCGTTGCCGCGGTGAATCCTCCTAAGTGACAAAAACATGATTTGACAGGAGAAGCAAATACCTGATTTGTAAATAATTTAATAGTACCTTTTTCCCAGAAAAAACAAAACTTCAACCACAGAGATAAACTACTGTGAAACCACCTATGTAACGTCTGAGCCTTGGAATTGTCACATAGGTGATTTGTATGGTACCTTTAGCGGAGCGGATAACTCTTACACATAGGAAGATTCTTTTTGATCAATTTAAACCGTGTTACGTTCTTTTAACACATGAATGCTTTCAACTAGCACATAGGTGGTAAAATCTTGTTTCCAATGATATCAAAATCACGTTTTGGATTTTTTTTCACATAGGAGGTTTCACCGCGGCAACGACGATATGTTAACGTTGGAAATAAAAACTTCATCCATCTGGCCACCTGAATGCGCCAGCTGAAATGACAGATCCCAATTTGTTGATATTTCTGTCCTCATTTTTCGTATAAAATTACGCTTACGAGTATTTGAGATGACAATCATGGTAGATCAGAGTAGAACTAACAACTCAAAATCAAGTTAACATTTATTCGGGATGAAAATAATATCGGGACATGTCAAAATGGATTAGAACTGACAACAGAACGGATCGTGTGAAAAGAAATCAACAGAAAATGAATAAACTGACAGTTCGACTGTCGAAACGGACACGGTAATGGGAACTGCAATGCTCGTGTGGAGATAAGGGCCTTCCTAATCACTGCGATTGAAACCTTGATTACAAGCCCATAATCCAGGAATCATGTCCAATTGATGAAAATCTAGTGATCGTTAGTGAAAGAGCAAGAATTGACGTGAAACTTATCAGGCAGCGATTTAATAATCAATCAGTGGAGAAGATGATGTCGAGAGAAAAGTATATATATATATATATATATATATATATATATATATATATATATATATATATATATATATATTATATGTATATATATATATATATATATATATATATATATATATATATATATATATATATATATATATATAGGTCTTTCAATAAGAGGTACCCGATGTTGAACCATGGTTTGATGACAGTGAGTTGATCTGACATTTCACAAGTCATTACAAGTTGTAAAATGCAGCGATACATGGTATAACAGCGTGCTTACATTGTGGAAACTTATTCTGAAAATGAGTCTTCTATCAGAAAGACACTTCGCAGAATTCGTGATTACTTTGGTCCCCATAACCGCCCAACAGAAAAAACAGTTCGCAGTTTTGTGCGTGAATTTGAAACTGATGGATCTGTCCAAGATGTAAAGTCTCCAGTACATGAACGTGCATGCCGTTCTGTAGAAAACATTGCAGCGGTTCGTGAAAGAGTGGCTGCAGATCCAGAAATGTCTGTCTCACGACGTGCCCAGCATTTGGCTCTCAGCAAAACCACAACGTGCCGAATTTTAACAATTAACAATATTTGTCTCTCCACCCATACAAGATACAGGTAACTCAAGAATCCAAGACGCATCCAAGAGAAGCCTATGCACTCCCAACGAATGACTGTTTGGTGCGCTTTGTGGGATGGGTGTATAATCGGGCCATATTTGTTTGAAAATGAAGACGGTCAAGCGGTTACCGTCAATGGTGAACGTGACCGCGCCATGATGAACGAGTTTTTGTGACCAGCTTTGAGAGATATGAAAGTTCACAATATGTGGTTTCAATAGGATGGTGCGACATGTCACACCGCATGAGAAAGTATGGTATTATTGCAGACGAAATTCAGAGGAAGAATCCTATCGCGAAATGGTGATGTTAACTTGCCCCTAAGATCGTGCGACCTAACGGCCCTCGATTACTTGGCGGCCATTTTACAGAAATTGTTTTTCATACTTAATTGTAATAAGTTATGTTAAAGATTACTGTGGGAATATTGAAATTATCTACTTTATTTTTTATTTTATTTACTACCAAAACCCGGTACTTCTTGTTGAGAACCTCTTTATATATATATATATATATATATATATATATATATATATATATATATATATATATATATATATATATATATATATATATATATATATATATATATATATATATATATATATATATATAGCATATTTTAGTTATCACAAACCAATATTATCAGTATCACCAATTGAAGCACCAACCAATGAAAGTGTAAATACTGAATAAACAGAACATTATTTCTGCAAAATTTTGTATTTTTGTATTTCCTCTGAGATGCTCTTCTTTTCTCTCACTTAATCACTCATATTATTTATTTTTTGAGAAGAGTCACTTCTATCACCTGTGAGGTGCTGCACATTAAATTTTTTAATTTGTTCGAATAGAACACATTTTCTTTTCTTAATGATTTGATTCAAATTCCAAATTAAAGTGATCTGAAATAATTTAAAAACTGTGAAATTGTTGAAATTAATAGTGCTACAAGAATAACATCATGTTAATTATCTACAAAAAGAGTTGATAGTAAAAAATTAAATTATAACTGGATATTTCTTTCATTCAACTTCCACAAACTCATTAAAAAGTGATAATTCTCGTTGGCAAATACAACGTTCTGATTCGTAGTTATCCAAAGGGTCGTTATCGACCCCTTGGGAGTCAATGAACTTGAGAAATGGATCGGCAATAGTCTAGAGTTCAAAGGAATTCGATGATGATCGAGGGGTCGATAGCCAAAAATATACCTGAGATTAGCTCACACTTTCTCATTAGAAAACTAAAGTGAATCTGTTATTGCTGAAAGATTCCACATTTTTTTATACCAACATATATAAAAAATACCTTTCGACAAACTTATAATATTTTAAGACTTTTCATCCCATTATAAGAAATATGAAACGATGACGCATTTTGGAGGGCGCAAGCAGCCCGCCTCTCTCATACATACTCGATGGGAAAATAAAATACGCGGTATTTATAAAATACGTGGTATTTTGTTAGATTTTAGTTCGTTGAGATGTTCTAATTTCGTTTTAGTATTTGGGCAAACAGATCTTGGTGAAGGTTTTGCTCTCGATTTCTCATGATGACTATATATAATATATATGTATATATTATTTTCATTGCCTTATTAGTAACTCATTTATTGACAACAATAATTTAAACAAGACGGTATTTGTTTTTGCTTTTTCGTTGACGGGACTTTCAATTACTGATTGTTGTATAATAATTGAATTGTTTTTCAGTATCCGGGAAATTTTGTAATGGTGTAACTCACTGCTAGAAAATTTATTAGGCTAATGCTGGACCAGGATTATTCCCTTAAACCCCACTCCTCAATAAACAATTGTTGTTATCCAAATATGAAAAGAGGCATGAGTATTATTGAAGGCCTCAGTTTGAGTTGATTGATTATGAAGAATGTGAGTGTTTTGTATGTGATATACACTTTCTCTGAATTAAAAAGGAATACCATTTTATAGCAGCGTCGGTACTATTTTAAAGAGCCACTGTCGTCTAATATCTCTGTCTGTGACTTTCAAAATATTCAGTTGCATATGTCTATAGTGATATTTCACAGACACACACTTTTATTTTAATAATTATTGGCAATATGAAAATTGTAGAATTGGAAAGGTCGATTCATCTATGGGGTAAATTGTTGATATTGTTTGGGAACCCCTGCTCTAGATGAATCACAAATATGATCGACTCCATGAGAGCCTCTGAAGAAGTCAGTATGTGTCGGGAAGTAGGGGAATGAGGGGCGTAACCGCATAGCGGGGTAGAACCGTACACCCCCTCTACTTCCTAAAAGCGACATCTGTCGGCACTAACTCGTTTCGCGCTTTTCTCTTGACCTTATCGACACATGGCAAACGGTTTTTAAAGGTGATGCATGCGGTGATTTATAGTGCAATTGTTTTGTCATCCAATTTAAGGTACGTGATCTTATTTTACCTACTTTTCGGTTAGCCAATACTTTACTATGTGTATTATTTTTAATTTTTTTGTATGGTGTTCGGTGTAGACTAACTTTTATGCTTCCTAAATAAGCCTTAAGTGTGATTCTACAATTTTCTATTTTTGGGTTATGTTGGATTGTTTACTTGATCTACCTTCGGGGCAAAATCGGACGGGGCATAATCGGACGCTATCCGGTTTTACCCCACGCAGTCGGTTTTGCCCCTCGATTTATTATTACGTTCTTTCTAGAAAAAATGGTAAGAACATATAAAAGAAAAACGGAACGCCAAGGTTGGACGAACGAGTCTATGCAGGATGCCATTGAAGCAGTTATCTCTGAAATAATGGGGTACCAGAAAGCTGCTGATTCGTTTGGTGTGCCTCGATCTACGTTGGTGGATAGAGTAAAAAAGCAAAAATCTGGTGCTTCAGTCGAGGCTGCTGCAAGAAAAGGTTACCTATTTTTTTTTTACTCACTAATCTACTGAATTTGATAAAATCAACTTTGAGAGACTAATCTATCTTTATTTTTTTTCAGGAATGGTCCATTTTAAGTGTGTCTTTACAAAGGAGCAAGAAGACGAGTTGGTAGCATATGTCAAAGATATGGAACTGCGACTTTTTGGCTTAACAACGACAGAATTAAGACGACTGGCTTATCAGTTAGCCACAAGAAACAAATTGCAGCACAACTTCAATACCCAAAAACAACTTGCGGGCTCAGACTGGTTAAAAGGTTTTTTCTTAAGACATCCAGATTTGTCATTAAGGAAACCAGAGGCAACTTCTGCTGCAAGAGCCATGGGGTTTAATGAAGTTTCTGTTGGTAAATTTTTGGATTTGTTCATAATTAACTAACGACAATTATGAACAAATTTTTCAGTTCAGAAGGAAGAAATTTTGTATTTATCGGAATGAAATTTATTGGACAACAATGAACGAAAAATTATGTTATTATATATTAATCTATTGAAAAAATCAAAAAATCATCTGTCTTGTCATATTCATGAACAGTTGTCAAATATAAATTTCTGACATCAATTTTACTACCATAATTAAATTTATTAATTAATTTTTAATGTGAATTTTCTCGCACTAGTCTTCTGCTATTTTTCACAGATACGACCACACTAGTTTATAGAAAATGAGTTTTAGGTGAAACATTCACGGTGGTGTATTAAAAACCTTTTCAAATTTTAATTTGAATAGCATCATGAATAAAATTTCTCCATGAAATTTAGATAAAAACGTTTTCTCAAACTGTTTCAAATAATACTATTGGCCGTACCTAAAAAATTATGAAATTCGCTAATTGTTTAATCATATGAAATAAGATTAAATGATGAAATAGTTATTTATGTAAAGTGCGTTATATAGATCCTAACGCCCGGGCGTTAGGATCTAGTAACGCACGTGGTGCATACAAGATTTTATTTTTCACGAAAAAATTATTTTATTATAATGAAAAATCCATTTTAAAATCGGTTCATTGATTCTATACTTTCCATTTTACTTCTCATAGTAGGCATGTCATTTGTTGATATTTTGACGTTTGTGAATATTTTTGTCATCATATTTAGTGAATGTCATTGCTGTTTTCTTTGTGTAGTATTATAGAAATAATGGAAATGAAAATGATTTTACCCAAGAATATCATAGAAAATGCAGCCAAAGCTGCGAATAATTCATTGCCGGAGTAATCCAGAGTCGTATACGACAAGGATTATGAAGTATTCAATCAATGGAAGTTGCTTCATTTCTCCTCGTATAATGAGCGGGCGTTATTTGATCCATAATGCCGGCCCATAACGCCCTAGGGCATAATGAGTGTATTTATAGCAACCGTATCTAAGGTAAACAAATAATATAAAAGTGAAAAATAATAAAATTCGTAGTATTAGTTGTATCAGAAAAATCTTCATTATAAGCATTTTTAAATGTTTGCTCTAATTTAATAATAATAAATTACTTTCAACGCGGAAACATTATAACAACTCATTTATTTTATACACGCTCCATTATGTCCCGTTGCTTATCATGCTATAATATTTCCTGTTCCGTCCCTCGTTCCAGTTTCCTTGCACTTCAAGAAATATAACTAGAAGGGCTGGGGATAGCATTCACAGCAATGTAACGCTAATATCCTTTTTTGCATCACATTGGCAATAATGAAACTTAGAACATTATAAACCCATCACTCAAATTTGTGTTGTGTTTTTATTCAACAAATATTGCACCAGAAATTGAAATAAAATGAGACGATTTATCAGTCATACCCTTCTTGTTTTTATATTAAAACAAATGGTTTATAAGAACAATTTACACATTTATTAATAATACACGCATGACGCACGTTTCGGTGAAACTTCACCCTCTTCAGATGCTGAACGCAAACTTAATATATTTCTCCGTTATATGGAATACAAGTAACAAATGAATGGCAAATTGTGTGGAAAGGGTGAAATAGGAGGATAGTTTCAAATAATTACTGAAATAGAAAAACCCCATTCTAAACTGCTAGTCAGGTTGTAACGTGTAAATTCTCCACTTAACTGCAGCCACTGAACTCTGCATTCAAATACCGTGATTCCTCGCTATAAAACGCCTGAATGAATGACCTGCGTACAAGAGAGTATGGAGATAGCGTTGGATTTCCACGTGACACATGTAATATCGCTCTCTCGCCAAATAACTGTTAAAGAAGTAACATCGCTAGATATTAAAATTATATTCATATGTATTAAACGAATAGTTTATTGAAGTTTATTAAAATTTATTAAGTATCTGTGGCGTCTGATAGACGGTAAGTTATGAGAAGAAATATAATTATTTCGTATAAATGCATTATCTTGAAAATCTGAATTGATTCCTTATTTTATTTTTCCGCCATTTCATTTTTTTTATTTATCTATATTAAATTATTTATCATTCAATATTGAAATAATCATCTCACATTTCTTAATTTAAAATATTTCTAATTTATTTGATTATTTCATTCCCTCAATTTAACACAAGATTTTTGTAGGCTAACGATGGCACATTTCACGTGGTCATATCTTATGTTCAGTTTAATGTTGGAACATATACTGTCTTTCTTAGCATCTTTGCCGGAGATAAATCTAAATGTTAGTTTGAATTGGCCATCGATACCCTACAGATATTCTTGGAACATATTAAGTTTGCGATTGTATGTTGATTTGCCCCGAATTATTTTAGCCACCTTGTTTGGAGTTTAAAATTTACCTTACCTTACCTGGAGCTAATATCCACGTTATCTGGAACAAAAATTCACCTAATATTTCCATTGGAAACCACAGCTGAACCAGGGCAGAAATCAAGAGTACAATCCACCTCAAGAAGAAGCCCAAACGTCGATGGAAAATTAAATAATAAAAAAACAAAAAGATAAGTCTTATGTAAAAAGAGGATAGTAAATACCTACATTTCATTCTTGTTATTATTACTGAGAAAAACCTAGAACCATTAAATGTTTAACCAATCTCCCTGCTAGCTTGGGCATAAATTAATTTTAAAAAGGGAGGTTGGTTACCAGGTAGTTTGGTAATTTTGAAAAGATTCAGAAGGGAGCTTGTATTATGATCAATTTGGCTATTCAGTAGGAGAATCATTACAGATAAATGAATACTAACGTTTTATTTATCTGTAGTGATTCCAGAAAATTAAGTTGAATTCCTTTACTGTCTTCATTTCATATTTTATGTCAAATTGAATGTGTGATTTTCTTGAGATCAATGGTTTGCTTAATGTGAATCCATGCGAAACATTCAATTCAAGAAATTAATAATTAAGCTCAATTTTCTAGAATCATTACATATAAATAAATACAAACATTTAGGCCTCCTACTGAATAGCTAAATTGATCATAGTACAAGTCTCCTTCTAAATCTTTTCAAAATTACCGAACTACCTGACTTAGCAGTTTAGAAGGGGTTTCTCCTATTTTAGTAATTATTTTTAACTATCCTTCTATTAACTCTTTCCACACAATTTTTCATCTATTTATTACTTGTATCCAATATAACGAAGGAATTTATTTCGTTTACATTTAGACATCTGAAGAAGGTGAAGTTTCACCGGAACGTGCGTCATATTATTAATAAATGTTTAAATTGTATGAACCATTATTTTAATATGATCATCAGTTTACATCATGTATCGGCCCAAAAATTCCATGAATCTTCTAGTTTTCAATTATTTCCACTGAATGTGTCAATAAAATCAATTAACAATTGCAAAGATACTGCAGAACAATATCCACAATTTTTTTAGGGTTTTGAAGGTACATTTTCAATTTCAATTAGTTTTTTGACACGTTCCGTTGAAGTATCGGTACGTGACAAGAAAAAGAACAGTATCCATTTACCTTTCATAAACTTTCACTAAGATAGAGCTCGAAAACTATTTCAAACTTATGTTATGTTCAACTTCCATGAATTCCTCAATTTGTTTGGAACTATATTCCATAGTTTGGTCAATATAGTTATCAAAATTCAGTTTTATGAAATTCTGGGATGGTTCAGTATTTCCTGCAATACGGTAGGTAGTTTCTACTCAAAGTTTGTATACTTAATTATAAAATTTTGAATAAAATTATCTTGGCGTATTCAAACCCAAATACCTTCTTCATAATTTAAGTTTGTTGAGTAACAAAACAAAACTGTTAATGCTTATTAAATTTTAAATTGCTACTAGAGTTTTTCCTATATACATAAATTTGAAGGTTCACAAATGTGAAAATTTGCACAAGCACTATTTCAACAACATTATGTTAATATTGATTGAATCTATTAGATATAATCGAACTTAAATAAGAAAATTTCTGAAATATTCGTTCGTTTTGCAGCGAATTTTCGTCCATTTCCAATACTGAGGAGATTAATATTTTCTACTTTTATACGGTTCTAAAGGGCTACGATAGTTCGGATTGATAAGGCCATATTAAAACAATAGTTTATAAAAACAATTTACCCATTTATTGAATAAAATACGCATGACGTACGTTTCGCTGAAACTTCACCTTCTTCAGATACTAATTTCAAACTAAAAATATTTCTCTTATCGAATTCAAGAAATATATAGATGACAAATTGTGTACAAAGGGCAAATAAAATGATGGTTACAAATAACCAATAAAATAGGAAAAACCCATTCTAGACTGCTAATCAGGTAGTTCGGTAATTTTGAAAAGATTCGGAAGGGGGACTTGTAGTGTGATCAATTTGTGTATTCAATAGGAAACTTGAATGTTTCTATTTATGTATCTGTAATGATTCTAGAAAATTTAGTTTAATTCTCTTACTTTCAACACCTAATACTTCAAATTCAAAATTGAGTGTGTGATTTTCTTGGATTAAATGGTTTGCAGAATGTGTACATGTGTATTATTTTGAATAACAAAGCTACGTTTGTGTTCTGCAATTTTCGTCTGAAAGCTTCTGAAAGTTCTATCAATGTAAAACTCATCATAGTCACCACAATTAATTCTATAAACACCTGATTATCTGTTTTCGTGAAATTTTCATGCATTATTTCTTATATAACTTCCTTAGCTATTTCTGGTTTCGGAATAAGAGGATTGAAAATTGGTACGTAGATTGAGCTTATGTTAGTAAAGTATTCAGTGAGGTTTCAATACTTCATTTCAAAAAAATAGTAATTTCGAATATTTTGTGGAAAAAATCAGTAGCTCCATTCAAACTTGGGTATGTTTCTCCGTCGATCGTTTAAATAGTTTTATTAATTTTGCTTTTTGCATGATCATTCTAGATATTGAAGATTACTTGACAACAAAAACTTTCAGTGAATTATATTCAACATATAGGTAGTTTGTTGATACTAAATATAACTCATTTCATCATAGAAAAGCACTGTTGAGAGAGATTGTCAAAATAAACCAATAAATTTGGCAAAGTTTGGCTCGATTTATTAAAGGAAAGGCCATTATTTTTTTAGGAAGCACCGATTACTGCGATTAATTACCAAACATACCTTTTTATGATATACGAACGACCCTGTTTCCACAGAAAAGTGATCCATTTGAATCATGCTGGGAGTTTTAAGCCCTCCGAAATTAATTATTCTCGATATTTCCGTCATAAATCTAGAGCTCTCGCATGCCTGGAACACCTAGGCCGTTTGTAACTAGATTTTCACTCCCATGAAATTTGCATAATATATGTATTTGTGAATGAATTTTCTCTGGTTATCGTAGTTTGACATTTTAAGGAAGTATAGGAATGTAAAGAATTAAATCAATAGGGTTGGATTTATTCTGAGCGACACCCTGGGGCACAGTTAAAAATGCCGCCACATTACCTCAATCCTACATAAAAAATATTAAGGTTCCTGTTATATTCTCCAAATAAATCAAATAACAGAGATTGCATTCCCGCACATCACTTGGTGAAACATCATAAATAATAAAGTTTAAACTCTAAAATGAAACACATTTGGCTTAAGTTTCACTATATTAAAATATGTAGATACTGTATTTAGTAGTGAAAGATAGTAGACATATTTCGAGTTATGAACTCATTATCAAGACTGACTACAGGAGAGTATTACATCTTATTTTATAAAACAGACAAAAGCAAAGGTGATACCTGAAAATCAATTTGTTCGTTTACAAGGGGTAATTTACTATTGTGGACGGAACTTATTTTAAGAATTTCAAGAAGGTCAAGGTGCTTTGCTTTGTTGCCTGAATGCAACAATTGGGTTTTGTTGAAATCCAGGAAGTGATTAAATTTTATACAATGTTTGGAGAAGCCAGTGGTATTTTTATTTTGTAAATTTGACTTTTTATGTTCTTCAACAGGAATGTTTATATTTCTCCCTGTTTGTCCATAATAGAAAGCAGGACATTCGTCGCAAAATATTTTGTAAACTCCACTGTTCTCTCCGATGTCAGATTTTTCTTTATTATTGACCAAGAATAACTTCAAGTTTCTTTTATTTGTGCAAATTGTTATAACTCTATTTTTCGAAAGTAAATGCTAAATTAATTTCATTTGATGTTATCAACTTATTTCCTTCCACGCCAACTCAAGAAGTTAAAAATATTGTTAAGCGATAGATAGAGATGAACCCAAATTCAACAACTCAGGCAGTCAACGAAACAATGTCTGCCTTAAACTTATGTTTGAAACAGAGTTATTTCAAATTCAATAATATATTATACAAACAAGAAGACGGATTGCCAATGGGATCATCGTTATCGCCTTTGTTGAGTGAAATTTTCATGAATAACTTAATAATTAATATTTTAATTACTAACGTTTCATTATAGAGGCGTGATGTAGATTATATTTTTTATATTTGATATATTTAATATATATAAATACTTCCTACAACTCGATTCAATTTACAAAAGAAGTAGAAAACGAAAACGGTACCTTAAATGTGTTAGACGTTCAGATTCCTAGGAATTTGAATTCTCTTACTTTCAACATTTATAGAAAACCAACCTTCACAGATACTTTAATTCACAGCGGCAGTAGCCAACACATTAAAATAAAACTCAGTGCTTTCCATTCATTCATACATAGGTTGTTCACGATTCCATTATCGGAAACAAATTTCGAAACTGAAGTTAATACAATTAAATTATTAGCCACCAATAACGGTTACAATAAAAGTCTTATCGATAAGCCCATTGGGAAAACACGAATAAAGAATTTGTTGCATTCAATATATCCCACGCAAACTATTAATGAAGAACGAAAATACTTTCCAATGAATTATGTGCCGAATTTGAGTAGCAAAATTTGTAACAGACTTTCGAAAAATAACGTTATAACAATTTGTACAAATAAAAGACATCGGAGAAAACAGTGGTGTTTACAAAATATTTTGTGACGAATGTCCTGCTTTCTATATTGGACAAACAGGAAGGAATATAAACATTCGTGTTGAAGAACATAAAAAGTCAATCTTAGAAAATAATACCACTGGCTACTCTGAACATTGTATAAAATTTAATCACATCCTAGATTTCAACAAAACCCAATTGTTGCATTCAGGCAACAAAGGAAAGCGCCTTGACCTTCTTGAAGCTCTCGAAATAAGTTCCGCCCAATATAGTAAATTACCACTTGTAAACGAACAGGTGGATTTACAGGTATCGCCTTTGCTTTTGTCTGTTTTATGAAATTAGATTTAATACTCTCCTGAAGTTAGTCTTGGTAATGAGTTCATAACCCGAAACATGTCGACTATCCTTTACTTCTGAAAACAGTGTCTAAATATTTTTATATAAGGAAACTTAAGCCAAGTGTGTTTTATTTTAAAGTTTAAACTTTATTCTAAATCAAATAAATCATTTGTAGTTGAAAATGTTTGGATGGAAGTTCTTTTGCTATGCTCAAACAAATCTTATATTTCGTATGAAATTGGTCAGGTTACATTCATATCGAATCAAATTGAAATTTTCCTGAAATTATCATAAAACTTATATCATTAACGAATAGGTTAAGCAATTGATTTCCTGAATGCAGAAAGGAAGCATATCTTATTTTCGTATTCCTAATTCCACCTTAATAGTGAAAGCAATTTTCTGCACTTTCGTGAAACTCTCTCACATGACTGAAATGAATATTCCTCAGATAACTGCTCCCGCTTTTCAAACAATGAAATTTTCAATATAATTTACGATCATTTCCCTGAAACAATTATTTTCCCTAGTCGAGTATAAATCAAGGTTATCGTTACTATTTCTGTTCGTTACTGTAATGTTTACTTTCGTCAGAATATTTTGATATTTCACAAGTTCTATATCTTGTTGTTTGAAATAATTTTGTATTTTCGGTTCGCCTTGATTTCAATTCACGTCAC
>JARQZK010002201.1:110000-120000 GCA_030704885.1 Cynegetis impunctata | reverse complement strand
CATTTGAATAAAAGTTACGAACATATTTTTTGCCAGAATACAATCTCAAAAAATAAGTAGTTACACTGAACACTGTTGAAAAGAGACGAAAGAATGAAAACATGGTGTGTTTCGAGCACTTGTAGCAAAAATATATAAATGTATTGCATTTTGAACAATTCTTACATTATTTCGCGAACTACTTTGAATTTTGCTATAAAAATTAGATATGCTCAATAATGGACCTTGCTCATACATAGTTTTGCTGACTACCCCTTTATATTCAGTAAATTACTGAAAAGAAAATTGTATTTACAAAAAAATCTACTATTCACTAAAATTTGACGGTCTACACTATTTCAACATCATCTTGAAAAATAATCACTTATTGCAGGTTGTGACCATACTTGTGAGTGTGATCTGGATCTGAAGTAGAAACCGAAATATTCCATGCACCTTCATATTTATTCAGTATTTACTTTTCCCCAATACAAATCATGGTCAGACTACTATCTGTATAACAACCCAGAGCGCCATCGACCAAAGATATTTGAAACCAACAATACACTGCTGAGATCGAAAATGCAGAAACCCGTCGCTAGAATACAAACTTCCTGACATGAGATATCTACTTTGCAACTGTGGCGTAGGTATGTTTTTTAAAAAATTATTGAAGAATTTTCCTTGTTCATTTTATGTAATATATTAAATTGTCGATGGTATATTTTTCATGATTTTTAATTTATTCTTGTATAATTTTATGTAATACCTCTAATATTCAATATAATATAGCTATAGTTGCAACTAACTATTATAACATTACTTCTAGATTGATATGGACTTAACCATGAAGAACGAAAATGATAATTGTTTTCTCAAAAACTGTGAAAAAGAAGTGCGAAAATCATTGCATTTCTGTTCAATGGCAATGTCGAAGACAAGGCGATTGAGTTTTTACTAGGCCCATTGGAAATCGAAAATATTGAGGAAAGTAGGTATCTGCTTGTGTAGATTGTGTTTTTGAGTGAATGGTGTTCACCCCGTGATGCTAATGTTAGTAGTTCAAAAAGAGCTTGATATTATCATTCTATGTCAGATGGTTGTTCTAGTCAGGGTTGAAAGAATTTTTCATTCGTTATGAAATCAAATGACAGCTTCAGAGTAATTTGATACATATTTCTTGAACATCATATTTAAAGTTCATAAGATACTCATTTCATTAAAAAGTAGAGTCCCAATATCTGGAATTCACCTTTTCCATTCTCGACCATAATATATTTTTATTTCTAGATGACCGAGATGAGGCAACCACCAACAAAGTTGTGAAGAAAAATATCACTGGAAAAATGAATAACACAAAATTTTCACTTACAGCACTCATTTTTATATCTTGCAAAAACACCACAAGAAATTGAAGAATGGATATACTTTTTTAATTCTAAGAAAAACTTCAATTCAATCTTTCACAATTGACGAAGATATAACAAAAAGTAACATACTTCGATGGAATTAGATATAAGTTTTTCTATGTTATAAGAGCTTGTTGATAGTTGTTTTAAAAATTATTTATATGTTTCCGATTTGAGTTTTTCTTCCAGAAAGTATTATGTGTCGGTCGTTTATTGAATACTTTTTTTTTTTAACGTCAAGGAATTGTATACAGTAAAACACATATCTTATGTCAATATTTGGAAAAATAAATTGTATTATTCCAATTCAATGAATCTTTTGTGTCTGCTTGTAGTTATCTTTGCAACGTACTCGTTCGACAGTGCCATCATAATTGCTTGGAGCATTAGCAATAATATATAGACATTTTTTCCCTATTGGCAATTATAAACCTGTCACTATATACATATATATATATATATATATATATATATATATATATATATATATATATATATATATATATTTATATATATATTTATATATATATATATTTATTATATATTTATTTATATATATATATTTTTTTATATTTATATTTTATATATTATATATATATATATATATATATATATATATATATATATATAGTATATATATATATTATATATATATATATATATATATATAGATATATATATATATATATATATATATATATATATATATATATATATATATATATATATATATATATATATATATTTATATATATATATATAAAAAATATATATATATTTATATATATAAGTCTAGTCTATTTTATTTATGAAAACAAAAGGTGCAACCTGTAGGCTCAGATTGATGTATTTTTACATTATATTAACGTCTTCGAAC
This sequence comes from Cynegetis impunctata, assembly GCA_030704885.1. Classification (NCBI taxonomy): domain Eukaryota; kingdom Metazoa; phylum Arthropoda; class Insecta; order Coleoptera; family Coccinellidae; genus Cynegetis; species Cynegetis impunctata. The sequence continues at coordinate 117,735 of JARQZK010002201.1, read as the reverse complement.
ATTGAACGATGTTCGAAAGTCATTGCGCGCATGGCTTAGAATCAATGTATCGCTGATTGAGTCAATGTCCTGGATTCCTTAATTCAATGACTGCAGGTGATCGGTTGATGTACAGAAAACATTAATATCATGCTGGATGTTGATTGACTGATACACAATGGTCATTAGTAGAATGTACTTTGTTTTGAAATCCAGGTGATGAAATCAATGCCTCTCGGGGATTGATATAATCACTTGAACATCAAGCAATCAATAATAATACATTGAATCAATGAACTTGAGCATCGGTTGAAAATTGATGTCCGAATACATTATCTCAATGGTTTTATTCATTATATTCACGTACGTTTTTCGTTCTGTGTACATTGAAAGGGAAAAGAATGCTAAGGCTGCTTGTGCATTATATTTTCAACGATACCCCAAACGTTCTCAACCTAGTGGGAATGTGTCGAATTTGGAGTAATTTGGAAATATATGGAAGATTTAATAAACCTAGATCAAAAAAATATAATAATTGAAATCAGGCAGATGACATTATAAATATTTTAGGATATTTTACCGCCAATCCAACAAACTCAACCCGAAATGCCGAAAAAGATTTAGGCATATCTCAGACTCGTATAGTTTCTGTATTAAAAAAACATAAGTATAAACCTTACAGAACCAGAAAAGTGCATAAACTTCATCCGGGAGATCCTCATAGAAGATTAGTATTTTGCAGGTGGTATTTGAGGAAAATTCGACAGAATGAAAATTTTGGAACAAATGTTGTGGACAGACGAAGCACGTATTAGCAGTGATGGAATTTTCAACCGTTATAACAGTTATTACTGGTCAGATAATAATCCCCATCAAACAGTTGAACCTCTAAGGCAAGGAAAATTTGGATTTAACGTATGGGTTGCTATTTACAATAACCGAATAATAGCGTACCATATTTATGATGGTAATTTAAAAGGCGCTTCATACATAGATATTCTGACAGAAAATTTAGATTTTTTAGATGACTTGCCATTGATAGAGAGACAACAAATATTTTTCCAGCAAGATGGTGCACTGGCACATAATGCGGGATTGTTAAGAGTATTTTTAAATGGTACCTTTCCAAATCAATGGCTGGGAACGAGAGGGCCAATACCTTGGCCTGCAAGATCGCCCGATTTGTCTGTTTTAGATTTCTTTTTTTGGGTATCTAAAGGATATAATATATAAAAGTATCTAAAGGATATAATATATAATATATAAAGAAAGAATGAACACGTTACGTGAACTGAAGGATAATTTTGAAACTTCAATTCGAAAAATTACCAACATCCACATTCATAACGCAGTCAATGCTGTTAAAAAAAGATGCCGATTATGTATTCGACAAAGGGGCTTGCAATTTGAACATTTAATTTAACATATTTTCTGTTGTTGCTGTTACATTCTCGATATTCAAATGAAAATATAGAAATCTCCTTGATAAATTACTTTGTATTGTATTATCTTTATTCCAACAGAAAAGTGTGAGTAATTTATATATTTTCTAATATGGTTGAAACAAAGCTCAAAAATGATGCAATAATATACAGGGTGTTTCATTTAAAAAAATTTGGTCATGTATGATAACTCCAAATTTTAAAACCCTAAAAAAATATTGCATGCGCCACTGTCTTCCTCTTTTAATTTATGTAAAAAGATATTTGAAAACTTTTTTGATGAACCTCCTAATAACGCAGATATGACCATTTATTAAAATTGACTAATTTTCAATTAACCCTCGTATCTCTCAAAGAAAACGAACTAGAAAATATCAAATGTAACCAGTGATTAAAGTTGAAAAAAAGAGATCGACAGTGCGCCATCAGTTTTTGCCTATCTATTCTAGATTCTAATATAGCCTACAAAGACAACCAAAATAACTCACCCTATACAGGCTGTCCCATTTTCGATGTCCTCACGGGGTAACTCGCTTATTCTTAAAGATAGAGATTTGCGGTTTTCGCAAACGTTGGCTACTTTTTTGTGAATCTCAAGATATCGTAAACAGAATATTCATAGCTTGCTTCGTTTTTGAGATACAAATCTCTATCTTCGAAAATGAGCTACCCCGTAAGGACATCGAAAATGGGACAACCTGTACCTATTTCTAGACGAGAATTCTACATTCACAGTCCAAGAGTGAATTATAAAAATCTTCAATTCATCCCGACTCTAAATCTGCAAACAGCTGTTTCGATCTTATTAGAACTCATCTGTGCAGCTTATTTGACACGGAATTAATTGACAAATTTTCAACTGTTTCCCAATATAAATCGCGGTCGAACCTACTATCTGGATAACAATCCAGAGCGCCCTTCATCAAGTATATTGGAAACCAAAAGCAGTGAATTGTTGGGAGGTGGTTATTAATATAGCCAGCTCCATTGGAAAAATGTTTTTAATATTTTTTTAAAGAATTTTCTTCGTTCATTTTATTTAGTACACAATTTTATGTACTTCGCATACATTATATTTGTTTGAAGATTTAGTTACATACAAAAATCAAAAGGTACTCAATTATACAAATATTCCCAGACATAATTTTCAAAAATCATTCAGTAAATGATGTAATTTGTAGGTATACTTCCCCTTTGCATGCTATTGACATGAAAAATTACAATCAATCATTTCATGTTTGCCGTTTTCTTGCGTGTATCCATGAAAGGAGGACTGTCCGATTTTCTATCGAGTATTATTTAATAATGCAAAAGAGCCGTGTGATGTTTCATAGGGCATTTTGAGACAATAGAATATAGGATTCAATTTCCTGTTTGAACGCGTTGAATATTGTATTTTCATTTTATATTTAACTATTGTTTATAGTGTATATTCAATGTTACTGTTTTCAACTTTCTTTCATTTCTTTTATTTTTCAGATACGTGAAATTTTCATTTCAATACATTCGTCTATTCTTCCAAATATATTTTCTACCCTTCATTAAAATGAGCAGTTCTTGTACATATTATCAAACAACTTTCCAAAGGATAGTTACATGTATTCCGCGACGCAAAATCTGCACTCACAATCCAACGGTGAATTATAGAAAACTTAAAGTCATCTCGACTCAAAATCTGCACGCTGTTTCGATCTTATTGGATCTCCTCAGTGCTGATCATTCGACTCGAAGTGAATTAGTGATTTTTTAAATTGTTTTCCAATACAAATCGCGGTCGGACTACTATATGGATAACAACGCCATAGCGCCATCCATCAAAGATATTGTTAACCAACAATTCGTCGTTTAGATCGAAGATGGAGAATTTCGTCACGCAAACCAATACATATTTCCTGAAATTAAGCTATCTACTCTTTAATTGTGGCGAATGTGAGTCCTGAGCACACTAAAGTTTTTAAAAACACACGAGAGCGTGCTTCGTGAATACTTGTTTCGATATTCGCAATATTGAACACACAAAAATTTGTTCACTTCAAATAATATATTTAATAAGAAATTGTCCAAAAAATATATATATATATCCCTAGAAGGCTAAGCATCGTGAATTTCACGACGCCGAATTTTGTATTTCGCGGTAGGTACGTTAGAAACGTGAACTTCGAAGGGGTTCAGTCGCCATCTAATCTTAAGGTGGGAGTCGCCGAGTGGTTAGTTAGCATTTTTACGTACGTAAGGTCGCGCAGGTCTGAATTATATGAGCGCCGTCGTAAAATTTACGAAAGCTTAGTTTTAATGTAATTTTTCAAATATTAGTTTGTACTTCGTTTCCCGGTTCATGATAGTTTTTTTTCTGACTTATTACATGGTATATTATGTCGAGAAAGTGGAAAGATACCAGTCACTTCAGCCAAACGAGCTGGAAGAGTTAGCAGCCAGTTTTAGCTTCCTTGATGAAGATAATGAGGTCGATTATAGTAACGAAAGTTGCGACGATAGTAGCGAAGATGAAGATCACCTAGAAGAAGAGCCATTTGTGCATTCTGGAAGTGAGTATTTTTCTGAGAGAGGGAGCGAAGGCAGTGAGTTCTTTATACCTATTCTCACATAAGAAAACCTTAACTAGACATGGATACACAGAAGAAAAAATATACCAATTTTGCAACGTCCGATCCGAGAACTCATTGGGACTATTTTAGGGGAAACTGTCCCAAACGCGGTTACGGTACCTCAGAACTATTTGCAACATTTGTCCTGACAAAAAGAGAAGGATGACTACCAACCTATGCAACCTGTGCAGGAAGGCATTCTGTATGGAGCACCGCGACAAGATTTGTACAACCTGCGAACATAGACTTAAATTAAAAATTTATTCTCCTCAAAAGTATGTTTAATGAAGGATATTCTTACATATTTAAATGTTTTATTGATTAAAATTTTTATTTACCAATATTTTTTTGTATGTTAAGTTGAAGTCGTAAATTATACGAAAGCTTAGCGTTAACGTTTAAAGAATATGCCTAGCTTTCTAGGGATATATATATATATATATATATATATATATATATATATATATATATATATATATATATATATATATATATATATATATATATATATATATATATATATATATATATATATATATATATATATATATATATATATATATATATATATATATATATATATATATATATATATATATATATATATATATATATATATATATATATATATATATATATATATATATATATATATATATATATATATATATATCCTAGTAGCACAAGGAAAGGTCGAAGTTTATTCGTAATTCGTGTGGTGAAATTATTGAAAATTCATTGGTAGCTGCAAAGAGTTAAATGCTAAGAGCGAGTGCAGTCAATTGTAAAAACAATTAGGAGTGAAGGCTGTAAGTATACTTTTGAAAATTGCATCAACGCCTTGTTTACTGGTAAAATAATACTCCAAAGATCAAACCATAAATTTAGCGAGTAAGGTGACAGTAGCAAATAAAAGTCAGTGTTAAAAAATTCCAGCGATCTAGAATAGAACAAGCACAGAGTCGGATTAAGAATAAATAGAAAAGTGTTGGTGCGGCAGGCGTGAGGTACTCGCGTGCGTGTTGGTTGTGGGTGGATTGAGTAGCTTACTAGCTGGGCGCTCGCGAGACCGTGATTCTGTCATTCTACACTATTTGTATGTCAAAATGACGGAGATGAAAGAAATAAAAAGAATGTTCGAATGTTTAAAAATTGAAATGTCATCTATTGAAAACAAGATGAAAAATGTTACGAAAGAAATGATAAGATTGAAAAAGGAGAACTAGTGTCTACGACAGCAGATTGAAAAACAGGACCATTGAATCTAAGTAATGGAACGCGAAATGAAAAAAAAACAATCAAATCATGAAAAACATACTAGTTGACCATGGTCAATTTCATACATTACATAAAGTGAACAAGTAAAATTCTTTAATAATTTAAAAAATTATCAAACAACTTTCCAAGGAAGCTGGTTATACGTATTCAGCAACAGCAAAAAAATATACACCACTGTTGTAGAGTAGATATCTTCATATCAGGAGGTACGTGTTTAGGCGACGAATTTCTGCATTTTCAGTCTAAGCGGTGAATTGTTGTTTCCCAATATCTTTGGTGGGATGGCGCTCTGGATTGTTATCTGTCCAGTGTTACTGACCACTATTGGTATTGGGAAACAATTAGAAATTTGTTAATTCACTCCGGGTCAAATAAGCTGCACTGTTGAGATCTAATAAGATCGAAACAGCTGTATGCAGATTCTGAGTCAGGGTGACTTGACAATTTCTATAATTCACCGTTCGATTGTGAATGCAGATTTTGCGTTGCTGAATACGTATAACCAGCTTCCTTGGAAAGTTGTTTGATAATTTTTTAAATTATTAAAGAATTTTCACTTTATGTAATGTGTGAAAAAAAAACTTGATAATACAAGGAATCGAAGATATGGAGGAAGATAAATCTGATGATGTCAAAACAAGAGTTGAATTGATATACTAGAGAAAGCGAATATTAAACTGAATTTAAAGAGCTAGACGAGTGAGGTACTCATCAGATTTTCGAAGTGTAAAAAAAAGGTGGAAGTAATTAAAATGGCGAGAAATCTGAAGGGCACAAATGTATGAATAAATGACGATTTCTCAAAGAAAGTCGGAGGATAGGAAATGGCTGATACATCAATCGAAGATAGCAAGGGTAGATGGAGGAAGGGCTTTTTCCAAATACGACAAATTAATTGTGGATGGAGAGGTTTATGACAGGCACAGCTATGGAGAAGGGGGTGAAGGCAAGGAAGAAGCAGAAAAGAAAGCCAAAAGAACAATAGCTGACAGATCACCAGAAACAGGAAGCGAATGGGAAAAAACAAGGAAATTAGCTAGAACGAGGCAATAAAAATACTAGAAGAAGGAATAGAAGAAAGTGGAAAGGAGTACAATCTTGGAAATGAACAGGAACATAGGCATAGACATCAAAATAAAAGTAGATATAGGATTGATGATGATAAGAATTGTAAACTTGGTTGAAATATAAGTGAAATTAAGGTTGTAAGGACAGAATCCCATAGAGAAAAAAATATAAGAGATAAATCTTAGAAATGATGGGGATTGATCGACCCCAGAAAGCGGATCTTGAAAGCATTTATGCGGCGCAAGCCCACAGGGAGTGTTAAGCTATTATTTATCATAAATATATATATATATATATATATATATATATAGAAGAAGGGTAGTCTTTGCTGACTAGTTAGGATACAATAAGGATAAATTATTTGAGTATAGCAGAAAGCCAAAAGTGTACTCTTTTAACACTATATTTCCGGTATTTCGACAATGATTACTGTCATCTTCAGGGAAGCTACAAACATAAGCACTAAAGCATTTTGTGATTTTCTTTTGTGCTTATGTTTGTAGCTTCCCTGAGGATGACAGTAATCATTGTCGAAATATCGGAAATAAAGTGTTAAAAGAGTACACTTTTTGCTTGCTGCTATACCCAAACAGTTTATCCTAATTGTATATATATATATATATATATATATATATATATATATATATATATATATATATATATATATATATATATATATATATATATATTTTCGTATTTGGGAAACGGCTGTAAGGCATTTTTGTATCAAAATTGGGTTCTGCATTTTAAGTTAACATATGTATTGTAATATTATATAAAAACGGAATTTTACACAAAAGGGTCCGCTCTCATACTGACATATCTTATATAGCGCCATCTTTACATTTTTGGATGGTAATCAATTTATTGTCAAGCTGAGCTATAAACTGCAAGTCTCATCAAAATCAGGTATTCACTCCTCCATAAATATTGAATACACAGATATGTGGAAAAAGTTGCTCATTACCTCATGAACTCATGTAATATATTTATCGAAGAACATTGGACATGCATTTCTCATCATGAGTTAGAAAATTTTTCTACATTTCGTTTTTGAATATACATAAAGAAAAAGCTTTAAGAAAGGCGAAGAACAGAAAGACATAAAATGCAAGATGGTTTTGATAAATTAAAAAAAAAATAAAAGATGAAAATTTGAAAAAAGCAATATTCAAGAACAAAAGAAATGAATGAAAGGTTTTTAAATTTTTGAAATGATTACAATACAGAAATAAAAAGTAGAACATATCTGAGTTCCAGTTGAAGCTAGAATCTCCATGAGGATATAAATGTTGAAAGAATTAGGTAAATATTAGAAATTCAGTATTTCAAAAAAAAATATCAGCTAGTTAGACATATTGT
>JARQZK010002201.1:62500-105000 GCA_030704885.1 Cynegetis impunctata | reverse complement strand
ATCTTTAGACGTGTATGCACTATACAATGGAATTCCCACTGAATTGAAGCGTGAGGTTTCTTTATCTCTTTTTAAAAAGAAGTTGAAGTAGAGATTAATGAGCATCTAGGGTGGCACTACAATGGCGAAGTGGCTGGACATGAGCGTATTCATTCATTCATTATTGCTTGTTTTTTTTGTTTGCTTCTAACTTTGTTTGGAGATTGGGTTTATCTCTGTGATAAGTTAAGAATTATTTTGTGTTCTGGGGCTGAACTCGAACATTTTTAAATTGTTTTCAGCTCCTTTTTGCATTCAAATTCAAATTCAATTTCTGTTTTTTATTGTTTTTCGTTATATTTGTTTCTTGAATGTGAATAAAGCTTATTATTATTATTATTATTATTATTATTATTATTAATTACTATACTCAACAACAAATATAGAACCAATCAAAAACCGATTGCAGATACTGAACCAAAAATTCCACATAAGATTGAAAGAACTCAAAGATATTTTACCACTGTTTCATAGAGTAAAGTTTTCAACATAGACTCTTTCTCAAACACTTAATGAAAATAGAATCTACATTAAATAGGCTGAAGGATTCAAGGTCGATAGCCATTTGTATGTATGTATCTAGTATACATTCAACAAAGAACTCTTATTATTGTTATTATTATTTCTGAAAATAGGATAGTATCCCGAAACATCGTGTCAAGTTCGACTTAAAATTTTAAGTGGAATCAAATTAAGTGCTTTTGCTTAAATATTTGAATCTTAATAACTATTTCCAATGTGAGAATTCAAATATTGAAGCACCTCGAATAGAAAATACTGTTGATACCTAATAGAATAGAAATAGCTGTCTATTGTCCTTGAGTTTTAGTATTTGCGAAGTATATTTTGAAGGCTCAAATAAATTGACGGATACCGCACGCCTTTTCTTGCTCAAATTCGTATTAAAAATTGATAAAAATATCGAGGCCAAAACTCCATACGATTGTTGTAAGTTAGGTATCCGCACATAATCGCCATAAAGGTGACTGATCTCAATTTCAAAACATCGGTTCGCTACCGTCAAACGTAACGCTAAAATGTTGACACGTCTCGTTAGCCTCCAGGAGATAATAAACTGCTTGTTTTTGGAATAAGGTCGTTGCCTTGAATAGGCTAACAAAAGAAAGAAGGTCCCGACTGCCGGTGTATTAGGTTCGCTTTGAAATAGGTTCAGAACGGACCGAAATAGAAACATGTGTATCTCTTAACATCTATTTAAAGTAGATCGTTAAAAATAGTGCCACTGCAGTTATATTTTTAGTACTATCAGTTCGTTTTCAATCAAGTGTAAACGGCGTCATGCGATAAACATAAATTTTATGATTTTGGGGTGTGTACACATACATCTGGTTGTTGACACGAAAAATCTTCAACCGGAAATGATAGTGTTCAACTTAATTTTCCAGAGAATTAGAGGGATTCAAAGCAAACTAGAATATTTCTAAATTCACTTATTGAAAAAAAAAATGGATATTTCGTTCTGTGGAATAGATATAGCTCTGCAATTTGCAGCTCGTAGTTGTCAACATAAAGGGAGCAATTCTTAATTAATAATATTTTTCTATAAATTGCTTTTATAATTTTATTTGTTCATATAGCTAATTACTCTACAAATATTAATATAGTTGTTGTAGGTTATACAGTTGTTGATTTATTCAAATTTTCTAATTTGCTAAACAGAACTTCATCCCTATATTTTATAGAAATAGAAGACCTTAAATCTACAAATTGAATACTCTAATGGATTCCATAATTATTTTGATCAAGTGAAGGCAAAATCAATTTCAAAATTATATATTTTTACACCAAGTTTTACTCATAATTACACAGTGGAAAAAATTTAAATCCTCTTTAATTTTGAGATATCAAATTCAATTCAATTTTGTTTGAATAGGTATTCAATTAATATTAGTTTTTCATTGTATTAACAATATAGTTGTACTAGTTGTTTCAATTTCTAGAATATAGTGTGAAAAGGTTCGACAAATATCAGTCGAATATCATTTTTACTATGTTTTTATTCATCTGTTGTATGTTTGGTTATAGTTCTATTTATGGCATCTCATAGTTATCAATGTAAATGGATCCATTCGTAAGCAATAATATACTTCTATGAATTTCTTCTATAATTTTATTTTTTGAATTTTAAGTGTCTAATTATTCTACAAATATTAATAAAGTATTTGTTATAGAGTTAAATCATATTAATGATTTGACGAACCGCGTGTGAAGATAAAATTAAAAATTGATAATTGAAACTTACACTTGGATCAGATTTTCACTTTATTTTGTATAATATAAAATATTGAACAAGTTTCAGTTGAGAACCGTTTTATCATAGTTTTGGTTATTTGATACCTATATAGTGAACTATTAATCATGTTTCAACAAGAGATTAGAAAATATGTAGTATCAAATATAAATGAAAAATTGTTCTTTAGTGACTTGACCAAACAATTTTTTTTTTTTGAACTCGAGGGACCTACAGTTTAACGCCGGTTCCGAACGGCCAATGGGCTTGTTAACAATGTACATTACCCAACACTCAATCTCATAACTAGAACCACTAAATTCAGGACATTCACAACACCCAAGCGCAAGGTGGGACTCGAACCCACATCCTCGGTCAACAAACGGTACAAGGCGGTACTCGCTCACCGCTGGTCTACCGAGGCCCCACTAAACAAATTAGTAGTTGAGGAGAATAATCACTGGTACAATATCTTTTAGGAATTAAAAAGTAAGTTTTTATTTATCATTTATGATTTTGTGAACTTATTCTTCTTTTCTTTCTGTCAACATCGTATGGAGTGTAGTTGGTTAGTTGATTGAAATTCTGTCGCACCTTTTCATAAGTTGATCCATAAATATGTTACAAAACGTATTTCTACATTAATTGTGTAATCACTATCAATCGAATTGAAATTCATAAATTAAATATCAGATGTATGTTAAGTGCAAAATATATATTTCGTATTGTATTGTTGGAATTACATAGAAACTGAATATCGCCCTAACTATATATAAACAATATAATTATTTTTTAGTAATTGGTGATGAAGACATTTATTTTTTTTACGTCCGTGTGAGAGGAAAAATTTTTTATAGACTACCCTGAGAGTATCCCGCACGCATTCTCAGGGTGTGTGAGACTCCGGATGTTGCTGGTTCCTCACTAAAAAACCTCTCACGCATTCCTTGGAGTACTTCTTCATCCTGCCCTTACAGCGTCCCTTAACAAAAGAGATGAGCTGCAAGCGGCCTCTATAGTTCATGGGATCTGATGACTCGAAGTGAAGACATTTTTTATTATTATTATTATTTTTATTAACTGTCCGACTGAAACTGCTAAGGAGAAATTTATCTTCGTGGTATATTTATTGGTTCTTACAATTAAAAATTAATAATGTCGAAGTGATACTAATTATATTCTGAAACTAATAACAAGGAGTCAACTTGTTTTATTTAAATACAATTGAATTTTCAGTTTTGAATCTATTTCCTTGTAAAGAATACTGGAAATTTCAAGAACTTTCAAAATGTGAACTACTACTACGTATATTCACCAGTAGAATGAGTACACATTCTAACAGAATATATAAATGTATTTCAATAATGTTGAACTTTCATCAATGTTTTTAATTTTAATGTGAACATTTCATCCACTGGATCAGTAGTCACAAAGCATATAAATTATTCTCAGAGTATATAGTATCCTTTCTCGGAAGTAATCAATCTCCGCTAAATTATTTGGCAAAATGATTTTCTCACCAAATTAAACGTTTCGGATCATTATCTCATCTTACGTGCGGCATTTTTTCCTCTGGGAGTTCAGTCTTAAGTTCATTTTTGTGATTTCCAAGGTGATCGACCTGAAGGCGACTACAAAAGGATTTCTTTATTTCTTGTGTCAAAAATAAATATATGTCTCCTATTACTCATCCTGAGAAGAATTCAGGAAATAAGGGGTTATAAATCTCTTTAATTTCACTCCTTTATTTTACAGTCAGTGTCCTCTGAATGTTTACAATTGAATAATTTTTCCATGACCAACTTTTTTAACTATAAACAATAACATCATCAAGTGGAAAGTCATTCTCAAGCAGAATGTTTATTAATAAAATCAGAAAATGCACTAACAGCAGAGCTCTGTAATTAATGACATATTCTCTACTAAGTTTTGTTCTTTTTACATAGAAATTCTCAAATACATTAGTCAATTTGGGTAGCTGTTGTCATAGATAAAGCTTGAGTACCTGCAAAAACTCGTGAAATTTCTACATGAAAACTATAGCACTTTAGAAGCATCCATTTAATCTATGTAAACATTTTCAACTCAATTATTTTGTTACCCGTTTGAAAGTTTCGATGGAATGACGGCCCCCGTCATAAGTATCATATTATACTTATAAAATTCATAGAAGATTATTCATTTACCTATAATTATATTGCCAGAAAAGTAAAAATATAATTAGTGAACAATAATCGAACAGGTTTAAAATGTAGGTGAAAAATATTTTTTTTGCTTGTTTTGTCTCTTGGTATTTTTACATATACCTACGGGTATAGCTTTGCCTCTACCAATAAGTATTCAGTCAAGAATTCATTACTAAATGAATATGAAAACCGTTATGTTCTTTTCCCGATAAGTATCATTTAATCTTAGGTCGCAAAACATCATTTTTGATGACAGGTAATATAAGAAAACATTTAAATGTACATTTCTTTCAGATGAAGAAAGGGAAACAACAATTTATTTTTTATGAAGAAAGGGAAACAACTATTAAGTCAATGATTAATTTGGACTGTAATTATTTGCACAAATCTTATTATGTCCAGTGGAACATCGACAAACTTGTCAACATAAATGAATTGTACTAAACTAATATAATTCTATTTCGGCTACTGCAGCAATAAAAAATACTTCTTTGTTTCTGCGAACTTCCATTCATATTTAATTAATATTATAATTAGTTCCGCATCTAATGGTAATTTTTTTAAATTTCGTTTATATATTCACAGTGATTAATTTTATATAATTCTTCTGTATTATATTATATATTTTTTTGTCTAGATCTAAAAATCCCATAGCATTTCGTTTCACATTTTGTCTACATCTGAATTTGAAAATAAGTATTATGGTATTATGTTATCATAAACTTACGTATCGGATATATCTCCAAACACTTCATCTACACTACCGAACTTAAACACTATTTTTGTTTTGTCAGTCGAATGATCCATTTTTGGATAAATAATTAAATATAGCCAATCGCACGTCTTAAATATCGATTGAAATGCAGGCAGTTTTATATATGATTCTTACTTTATTCACATCTTATAACGTCTTCTTTTTAGAACTCACTTTGTTATAACCACATGGTAGTTTTGAAACCATATTTCGATAACACTATCAATCACGAAATATATTTTCAAGGTATTCATTTTAGATTTCACATTCCTCCTAGAGCCAGGCGGACATTGGAATAAAAGGTTTAGATTATTGAGTACATTTCACACTTCAACTTCGTTACAGCACAATAGAATATTATTTTCGGTGAAAATATCACTAAAAATCAATTATTATTCAGCAACAGAGAACACTAACCTATAATTTTAGTCTATCACACCAACATCTCGAGCAAGATATGTCAATTGATATCTTATTTTATGATGATATTTGTACCTATTATTGTTAAATGTTCCATTATATGCAGGTATAATGCAACAAGTATTAACTTTTTTACCACTAAAATTGAAAATATACATATATATATATATATATATATATATATATATATATATATATATATATATATATATAATTATATATATATATATATATATATATATATATATATATATATATATATATATATATATATATATATATATATATATATATATATATATATATATATCTATATATATATATAATATATATATATATATATATATATATATATATATATATATATATATATATATATTCCTAACGAAATTCGTGACTTTTGCAGAAATTTCGAAAGAGCAAAATGCTGTAACATACAGACATACAGACCAACCATGTTTTGTTCATGTATTTACTCTGCTGTATGTGTCTTTTGTTGCTAGTTACTTGCTATTCAAGTCTGTCATCAGTTGTAAGATTTGATGATATTAGATGGTTAGAAAAACCACAGAAAGATTTACCCACAGAATGTTCACAATAAGTTTTTAATAAATTTTTAATTTATTCTTTGGTCTTTAGGAAGATAATTTCGTCTACCATGAATAAGTATCACACAAATTCCAGTAGAAATTGATGTTGTTGACGTGATTCAGGGTTGGTTTTATGTTCAAAAGATGTGGATTGTGTTTGATTATTATTTCATGACGTCTGTGGATATATTGTATATTAACTCCTCGATTTATTTATTTCTTTTAAAAAAACATGAACTCATTCACAAAACTTAACCCAACATACGGAAGCACAAACCACCTAATTTCTTCAATATAATCCACTTAACTAACCTCCCCAATCTCTAATTGATCAACATTCAATATAGATCTAATTTCCGTAACATCAAAAAAGTAATTCAAAAATAATAATAATTCAACACCATCAATCGCATTCACAACAATATTTTTTCTTGCATGAACTTATTAAAGAAATCCATAAATCAAATAACTATAAACATATTATGTGCTCCACTTGGGTAAGAGTTTCTATAGCTCCTCTTATCATATAATCTCAGCGTATCCGACTTCTGATGTTAAACTTAAAAGCACTTATCTAATATTAACTGAAGACAGCGACAACCGCATAAATAAATTGGAACAGAGCAGAATTCTTTCTCAATTTTCCTAAAGTTCATATATATCATTGTAACTTTGCTCTTTGAAAAGATTTTAAAAAGGTTTTTGTGAGGAAACTCAAACTGCTCAACAATATCATTTTTCAAACGTCCATACCTTGTACTCCTAATGAAGAAGAAATACAGCACAGGCAATATATATATATATATATATATATATATATATATATATATATATATATATATATATATATATATATATATATATATATATATATATATATATATATATATATATATATATAAATATATATATATATATATATATATATATATATATATATATATATATATATATATACAGGGTGGGCCATCCATAACTTTCTACCCCGAATTTTGAGCTTTGTGATGGAATAACGAAAAAACGCTGGGACGGGTCAAATTTTGTTGAAAGGGGACAAATAAGGGTGTTCAAATGAGTTTGATATCACTACCCCTCTAGCCGCAACCCCTAACAGCTCCCATTTTTTTTAAAAGTCTGAAATAACTAAATTAATTTTCATTTTCAAACAGCTTCTCCATCTCAAAATCAACGAAATCTGTTATCGCCGCCTTTTTTTTGCAATTTCTCGATCACTACGCGTATGCCAAACATATGTTGAAAATGCTGAAACCGAGACAATAACTGAAAACCTGAAAACAATATTATTACAAAATAAATCGTGCGCTTTCGTTTAAATTGAAATAATTGCTGTTAGAGTACCGGCTAGAGGGGTAGTGATATCGAATTCATTTTTTGACCCGTCCAAGCGTTTTTTCCAAATTCGGCGTGTGGAAGTTATTGATACAATACTGAGTCACTCTGTATAATAATAAAGCGATGAAAAAAAATACACTCATGCAGGAAATTGAATTGCCCTTCCAAGAAGGTGCTGCTCGACCCCTTTTCCCTATTCAAGAATGAGAGCTGTAAGGGGTTGCGGCTAGAGGAGTAGTGATATCAAAGTCATTTGAACACCCTTATTTGTCTCCCTTTCAACAAAATTTGACCCGTCCGAGCGTTTTTTCCTTCTCAAAGATCCAAATTCGGCGTGTGAAAGTTGATGCAATACTCTGTATAATAATTAATGAGCGATGAAAAAACAAATACACTCATGCAGGAAATTGAATTGCCTTTCCAACAAGGTGCTGCTCGACCCCTTTTTCCTATTCAAAAATGGGAGCTGTTAGGGGTTGCGGCTAGAAGGGTAGCAATATCAAACTCATTTGAACACCTTTATTTGTCCCCCTTTCAACAAAATTTGACCTGTCCGAGCATTTTCTCGTTATTCCATCCCAAAGCTCAAAATTCGGGGTGGAAAGTTATGGATGGCCCACCCTTTATATATATATATATATATATATATATATATTATAATATATATATATATATATATATATATATATATATATATATATATGTATATATACATGCAATAATATGTTTGTCAGTGAATTCAATCAAGAAATCCAAGATAAATCCAATCAACATCACAGCTGATCTAGATTTGATCAGATATGATTGTTGAAATTTGAGGACATGGCATTCCTATTCAGCTCTCGAGGGAAATATTAGAAACTTCGATTACCCGTTTCATATACTAAGAAAACGCTAGATAGACTGAATATTCGATGTCATTATTTTAATCTTATGTAGCACAGTTTTCGATATTTTTATCATTCTCCCTCGCAGAATAAAGTTAGTTCGATAAGTCTTCGTATGTATATATATTTATATATATATATATATATATATATATATATATATATATATATATATATATATATATATATATATATATATATATATATATATATATATACATATATATATATATATTTATATATATATATATAAAGATATGTAGCAGCTACTATGCAATCTTGCAACTAAAGGATATATTTTCCCAACAACAACTAATAAACATCTATTATGCGATGACATACTCTCATTTGTCCTATAATGTTATAATATGGGGAAACTCTAGATTCTCAGCGAAATTGTTTTACAAAAAAAAGTGGTACGTCTCATCTTTGGGATTGATAAGCGAACCTCCTGTAGAGGCCACTTCCAGAGAAACAAAATTCTAACTCTCCCCTGTATCTATATCTATAAAAATATTCTATTCGTAAAAAATAATCTGAATGAATTCATTAAAAGTGCTGACAGTCATAACTATGAGACAAGGCATGGCAGACTTCTTAGAATACCGCCTCATCGTACTACTTTTTTTGAAAAGAGTCCATCCTACACTGGCATACAGTTGTATAATAAACTACCAGTCTCTATAAGAAAAGTTCAAAATTTTAATGTGTTTAAAAAATCTCTCAAGGATCTCCTGTGGCAATACTCATTTTATAGCCTTGATGAGTTTGTGGAATGTAGCTTTTGATGTTTTTTTATACCCTTTTGTGTTTGTTTATACTGTGATTTATTTCAATGTATTGTCTTTTCTCCACTGACTTTTCCAATATCAAGTAAATGGTCTGAATGGAATAAAAATATTATTATTATTATTATTATTATTATTATATATATATATAAGCTTTGGTGTTTCTACTCAAGTAGTTTCTCGAATAGTTCCCTCAATGATGCAAGAAACAAAACCTGCCATACAAACAATCTATCACTTCATTCTTCTTCCGAACTCTCAGAGAAATTATAGCTTATCCTTATCGATTGAAGATAATCGTGTATTCGAGGCGTACACTTCGACAGTACAAATAGAACGTGTGAATGACTTCGCATACAAGGAAATTTCATTCCTTCCGGACATATTTCCTGTCAACTTCAAGTTGACATGAATCGAGATAGATGCTTCTCTGAAAGATTTGTAAATAATAGTGATACGATGTGAAAAATTAACGTTTTGACATATTTAAAAGGACGTATCCGTACGAAGATAATGGATTTTTTGTTCACAAAATCACTGCAAGTTCACTGAACAACTTCGAGAAGTTTATATGAGATAAATCCAATATTTTGCAATCATATAAGTATGAATAATAAGTTGCTGACTGCAATAGATTACCTTAAACTTCAGTCCTGTTTCCGCTCTTGATAACTTTCGATTATATAATATAATGAGTTTTTTTTAAATAGTTCAAAACATTTAATTTTTGAATATTAAAACAATGGTTAATAATAACAATTTACACATTTATTAAAAGAAATAACGCATGACGCACGTTTCGGTGGAACTTCACCTTCTTCAGATGTTAATGGCAAACTAACTATGTTTGTCTGTTATATCGAAAACAAGAAATAAAGAGATGACAAATTGTGTTAAAGGGGTATATAGAAAAATGGTTACAAATAATTATTAGAATAGGAAAAACCAATTCTGAACTGCTAGTCAGGTACTTCGCTAATTTTGAAAACATTGAGAAGGGACCTTGGAGTATGATCGATTTGGTTATTCAATAGGAGACCGGGAGACCGGAATGCTTGTTTTTATTAATCTGTAATGATTCTAAAAAATTGAGTTCAATTCCCTTACTTTCAGTATTCAATATTTTAAAATCTAAATTGAATGTGTGATTTTCTTGGATTAAATGGTTTTCATAATGTGAATCCGACTTCTGATTAACAAAGCTACGTTTGCTTTCTGAAATTCTAGTTTGAAAACTTCTAAAAGTTCTACCAATGTAAAAGTTATTACAATAATCACAATTAATGTTATAAACTCCTGATTTATCATCTTTATGAACTTTGGATTTATTATTTTTTATATGATTTCCTAAATTATTACCGGTACGATAAGCAATGTTTATGTTGTGATATAGTACTATATATGACGCTATCATTGTGCGATGGTTTGCGAAAAATGAAAAATTATGTTTGTTATCTACTTTTGTTATTCTCAAAATAACAAAAGTAGATAACAAACATAATATTTCAATTTTTCGCAAACCATTGCACACTGATAGCGTCATTCATAGTACTTCCCTACATCCATTTCAACACAAAATGGCAGTTTTCAATAGTATGGTACATGGTTTAGTAAATATTCCACTTTCGAACGCCAATTTTAACATCAAGAAAATATAATTAAACAAATTGCCGTAAATAATAATTATGATCCCATAATAATAGACAACATGATAGATAAAAAAATGTTCAAAAATGCAATTAGACAGGTGCACCCCCTTACCAAAAATAATATAAAATAAAACAGCCTCACTTTCATCGGAAATTCAAGTAGAAAACTTAATCTCTCTTTTCTAAGCACAACATTAACATTGCTTATCGTACCGGTAATAATTTGGGAAATCATATGAAAAATAATAAATCCAAAGTTCATAAAGATAATAAATCAGGAGTTTATAAAATTAATTGTTGTGATTGTGATAAGTTTTACATTGGTAAAACTTTCAGAAGTTTTCAAACTAGAGTTTCAAAACACAAACGTAGCTTTGTTAATCAGAAGTCGGATTCACATTATGAAAACCATTTAATCCAAAAAATCTCACATTCAATTTTGATTTTAAAATATTAAATGCTGAAAGTAAGGGAACTAAACTTAATTTTTTAGAATCATTACAGATAAATAAATATAAGCATTCCGGTCTCCTATTGAATAGCAAAATCGATTATACTTCAAGCCCCCTTCTCAATCTTTTCAAAATTTTCGAACTACCTGACTAGCAGTTTAGAATGGGTTTTTCCTATTCTAATAATTATTTGTAACCATCTTCATATTGACCCCTTCTACACATTTTGTCATCTCTTTATTTCTTGTTTTCGATATAACATAGGAACATAGTTAGTTTGCCATTAGCATCTGAAGAAGGTGAAGTTTCACCGTATCGTGCGTCATGCGTTATTTCTTTTAATAAATGTGTAAATTGTTATTATTAACCATTGTTTTAATATGTTTATTAATTCACACCAAGTATCGGCCCAATCAATCCATAATAATTTTCAAATTTCCATATACGTCATCGATTGCATACACGGACATTTGAATTAGAAAACTTCATATTCTGAATTAATATATCGAATTCATTGAATATAAAATATTTGAATATTTTATACATAAATTACAAAATTGGTTTATCGTTTGATATTTACGGTTTATTTTATGGATGCATCCGACAATATTGCATATATGTGAAAAGAAGAGTAAAGGAAGTAATATTATATTTTAAAATTAGCATCATAAGTTTTCCATTTAGAACAATAAAATGGTTAATCATAGAGTGTTCTTGTATAATTTAAAATGTATCTATTCAACTAATTATTTGCCTAGTTATATGGATCATTATAATAATATAACAATAATAAATTCACTATATATCCTTCTATGAAAATATATTGGAATCATAAATAAATTTCAGACATATGTTCATTATTATCGCATTTAATAATGAACTGTATATAAAATCTATATAAATATACCCCTGAGACCAATGCAAATATAGGTCTACTCACGATACACTAATTTTATCGTCTGTTCACCTAGGTGATTGAGTGATTACCAAATATTTTAAATAGCTATTACGATGTCATTTGAAGATTCAAAGAGACGTCGTTAGATTTTGATTTATGAATTTTTAAAATTTCAGGTAATTTGAGATTTGTGGTGATCTGATATACTACAGTCTTTTCAATTAAAACAGAATCATTAATTTTTAAATTGATGTATTAACATAGTTCTATCTGATGAAGCCACTGTGTGATGAAATGCCATGTCATAAATTTAATTAGATTAATCGATAATATTGAACATGTGGTTTTCTATTAAAGTAATTTTCATTTTCCTTTATATCTGTTAATGAATGAATGGTCTATTCAACCTCTGATATGAGCATAACACAAGGAATATAAAATTTTATAAACACTTGAATAATTTTTTCAACCTATTCAACGTTGAAAAAAAAGCTGATGTAGGTATACGCTTTTCTCTGTAATAACTGAATAAATATATAAACATATTCCCCCTTGTGTTGTATTATTGTTTATTCGTCTTTTTCTGCAATAACAAATCATTTGAGTACGAAAACCGACTTCATTAAACAGTGAACGTTTTTTCTAGAAATTCTTCTTTCTCTTTTGAAAGATTGAAATTATTTCAGCATTCAAGAATCAAAAAAAATTGAGATCGAAGAACAAACAACAATATTTCATAAAATTTTTTTCATTTTCTCAGCTATGACCGATAAAACACTTGGCTTGGGTTTCACTATATAATATATAAAAGATATTTATATATATATATATATATATATATATATATATATATATATATATATATATATATATATAGGATATCAGTCAGTTTTTTCAAGGACATGGAATAATGCCATCTAGTCGTTAGAGAAGTATGCTTTTTCTTCCATATTTCATAAAAACCTCGTCGGCTGAAATATTATTTCGAAAATAGGTAGCACTGCGTGTATGGTGCGTCATGTCATTGTGCGTGTATGGAAGAACACCGTAAGTCAATAACATAACGCACCTACCTGTCAGCTTTGGAAGCTGAAATGGTAAACATTCAGGGGCGTTTTTATGAAAATAAGCTTTTTTTGATAAAATAAAGTCTCTTCTATACGCATCAAATCTATATATATATATATATATATATATATATATATATATATATATATATATATATATATATATATATATATATATATATATATATATTAATTTATATTTAAGGGTATTCGATTCCGTGTTGGTGGTTATTGTTCAAAAAGAGATACTCTTATGTCTTTGCCAAGCTTTCGCAATTATTTTATTGCTTCATCAGGGCTTCGAACGTTGAGGTTATTGACGTAAACATTGCAAACTATGCTACAATACAACACATTTCAATACTCGTACCACACGACAAACATACAAAAGGTCACTATATAAAATAATTGTTTTTAAAATGTGATATTGAACATATTCAATTAAAACTAACAGCTCTTTACGAAAGGAAGAAAGATCAGGTGTTTTCAAATTGTAATTTTATTTTTACTTCAAGATTAATTTTATATAGTGACCTTTTGTATGTTTGTTGTGTTGTACGAGTATTGAAATGTATTGTATTGTAGCATAGTTTGCAATGTTTACATCAATAACCTCAACGTTCGAAGCCCTGATGAAGCTATAAAATAATTGCGAAAGCTTGGTAAAGACATAATAGTATCTCTTATTAAACAATAACCACCAACACGGAATCGAATACCCTTAAATATAAATTAATAAAAATTCAACGATTCGTAATTCAATTAAGCAATATATATATATATATATATATATATATATATATATATATATATATATATATATATATATATATATATATATATATATATATATATATATATATATATATATATATATATATATATATATATATATATATATATATATATATTATATATATATATATATATATATATATATATATATATATATATTTATATAAGCCTTTGGGCAGCAGACCCCGAAAAAATTTGCTCTAATATATAAATTTCTTCTATTTGAAACTTGAAAATAATTTGATTTTTTCATAAATTTTCGTGTAACATAGCAGGAAGCTATAATTATTGTGACAATTCTTAAGAAAGTTTCGAGGTGACATTCACAGATATATTCTAATTTCATGAGTTCGATTGAATGAAGAAATCTTTGTAAATCTTGGTATGTGGTACGCGTCGTACCTTGCCATGGAAATATTTCTCTTGGATAAGTATAGAAACTGCAGTAATCTAATTTGTCAACAATTAAAATCAGTGGTAAATATTAATATTGGTTTAATTTCAATATTCTTTAAAAAAGTTTTGATGATGTAACTATTTTAGATGAAGCGTCAACAATTTCTTGATAAAGTTTCTTCTTCTCATCTAGGCACCTACTATTGCTTCCATGTATTCTCCGTGGTGGCGTATAATTGTGAGAGAAAGGGAGATATGTTCATTGGAGTAAAAAATTACACTGCTGTGTTCATAATAAATAGATTTGTTATCACAATAGCAATTTCTACGTGTGAGTTAATTTTGTGAACAAATTCATAGATCTTCAACTAGGTCGCACATAACTGTTTTTTAGCTTAAACTTCAACAAAAAGCATTTAATTTAGCACAGTTCTCATTTACAGATGAATGTATCAACTTAAATGAATAACAAAGATTCTATATATAGAGGTTTATTATTAGAATAACACATGCTTAATTTTAATGACTAATTAATTAAATCTATGACACGGTGGCTTCATCAGATAGAAATAAAATTTGAATCTTGATAACACAGTTTATGCAGATTTTGTGGCGGAAATTTCGTCACTTAGGTCGTTTTTTTTTCGGGATGTGCATCTCGACCTGAATAAATTATGGTTCGAAAAACCACGCTTCAATCTAAACCTTAATAAAAATTAGAAAAAAATTCATTTTTTATTGAGAAGACAAAATTCAGAAAGTGCATCGCGCATATGGAGGGCGCTCGAAATGAGACGATCAGTTCTGATATATTGATAATGAACATTTATCAAGAAACACAAATATTATACCAATTACAACTATATAAATTAATTCTCTCCATAGATAATTCATTTAAGTTATAACTAACAAGTTCAATTTTTAGTAGACTCAATCAATTATGTTTCATATCAGTATAGGACTATAGGTGTATTTGTAATTTAATTCTTTCAAAAACGCCATTGTGATAATTCTCAACCATTTGAAATCAATAAAATAATATATATATATATATATATATATATATATATATATATATATATATATATATATATATATATATATATATATATATATATATATATATATATAACAGAATTCTTCGTGTCATCGATACACGTTCGTGGCAATAAAATGAAGTGAACTAGGACATTTATTTGAAACTAATCAAACAAACCTCTTAGCGAAGCTAGTTATACGAGTTCACGAAACATCGAAATGCCTCCATATACCTTGGACGGTGTATGTTAGAAACATTAAGTTGTTTATCACAATCAATGGAAATGATAGACTGTTTCGCCCTTATTTGGGGCTCATCAGTATCATCTATCCATCGAAAGTGATAACCAACCAAATATTTCTAACGGCGTTATATTTTCCTTCCAGTAACTATATGGCATATAAATATGACACAGCGCCACCAGTCGGAAACAAATGAACCACATCTTACAGATAGAAGATATATATATATATATATATATATATATATATATATATATATATATACATATATATATATATATATATATATATATATGATATATATATATATATATGTATATGTATATATATATATATATATATATATATATATATATATATATATATATATATATATATATATATATATATATATATATATATATATTCATATATATATGAATATATATGATATATATATATATATATATATATATATATATATATATATATATATATATATATATATATATATATATATATATATATATATATATATATATATATATATATATATATATATATATATATATATATTGATAGATATATACCTATATATATATATATATATATATATATATATATATACACATTTGGAATCATCAACCAAGTTATATATTCATCAAACTGACTATGCTAGGGGGGCAGGAAAATTTAGCTGTTGAATAATATATGTTGTATGGTGTAATTATATTTAATTTACTCTGATGGTAAACGATATTTTAGTTTTGGACCCAACACTCGAGTTCAAATATAGCTTCATATATTTCAAGTTTTATGGATTGAATGTATTATCCTTGGTACAATGTACCTTTCATTCACAGTATTTCTCTAAGAGTTGCTTGACAAAACGCACATATATATGAAAGTGAAATTCACTGGTAACATTGAAATAGTAGATATACTACTTTGATATCAAATAAAACATTCATATGTGAAATTTTTCGATACAAAATTGCATTAATTGTATCAATAAATATAAATATCATATTTCCATTATGATATTGATTGAGCAATGCAGAGAAAATAATATTTATATTCCAATGATATTTGAATGATTAATGAGATGAATAAATACTCATTGATTATGAACAGAATCAGTTCATATATTTCAAAAATTCCCCAAACGGAGATAATAAATAAATAATTTATACTCTTGAATTTATCACCCAAATAAGGTGACTCTATGTGAAACACACAGTATTTCATTCCTGAAAATATAAATTCGTGAATATATAGATCCCCCTATTTCAACCCTGATTTCATATACGCCTATGGTAGGCCTCTAATTCGCGTTACGCCTATGGTGGTCGAGTTGAAATAAAATTGAGAAATTTTAGGGAACAAATTAGTATATATCATTAAGTTGCAACCTTGAATTCTATTCACATTTTAATGGAATTTTGAGATGAAAATTGTATGAAATGGAGAAAAATTCAGTAGCATTTTTGAAGATTATGATTTCTTATAATTATATGTGACAAGAGAATATATTGTACTGCTTTTCGAATAGTTATTTTTCTTTGTATTCCTAATTCCAACTAAGAGATATGATGAATTCAATAATTATAAAAACTTTGAATATATATATATATTAAAATAATGATTTATAAAGATAATTCACACATTATTTTAGTTTTGGACCCAACACTCGAGTTCAAATATAGCTTCATATATTTCAAGCTCTATGGATTGAATGTATTAT
The DNA here is from genome assembly GCA_030704885.1 of Cynegetis impunctata. Taxonomy (NCBI): domain Eukaryota; kingdom Metazoa; phylum Arthropoda; class Insecta; order Coleoptera; family Coccinellidae; genus Cynegetis; species Cynegetis impunctata. The sequence continues at coordinate 87,471 of JARQZK010002201.1, read as the reverse complement.
CCTTGGTACAATGTACCTTTCATTCACAGGATTTCTCTAAGAGTTGCTTGACAAAACGCACATATATATGAAAGTGAAATTCACTGGTAACATTGAAATAGTAGATATACTATTTTGATATCAAATAAAACATTCATATGTGAAATTTTTCGATACAAAATTGCATTAATTGTATCAATAAATATAAATATCATATTTCCATTATGATATTGATTGAGCAATGCAGAGAAAATAATATTTATATTCCAATGATATTTGAATGATTAATGAGATGAATAAATACTCATTGATTATGAACACAATCAGTTCATATATTTCAAAAATTCCTCAAACGGAGATAATAAATAAATAATTTATACTCTTGAATTTATCACCCAAATAAGGTGACTCTATGTGAAACACACAGTATTTCATTCCTGAAAATATAAATTCGTGAATATATAGATCCCCCTATTTCAACCCTGATTTCATATACGCCTATGGTAGGCCTCTAATTCGCGTTACGCCTATAGTGGTCGAGTTGAAATAAAATTGAGAAATTTTAGGGAACAAATTAGTATATATCATTAAGTTGAAACCTTGAATTCTATTCACATTTTAATGGAATTTTGAGATGAAAATTGTATGAAATGGAGAAAAATTCAGTAGCATTTTTGAAGATTATGATTTCTTATAATTATATGTGACAAGAGAATATATTGTACTGCTTTTCGAATAGTTATTTTTCTTTGTATTCCTAATTCCAACTAAGAGATATGAAGAATTCAATAATTATAAAAACTTTGAATATATATTAAAATAATGATTTATAAAGATAATTAACACATTTGTTAAAAAAAATACGCATGACGCACGTTTCGGTGAATTTTCACCTTCTTCAGATGCTGAATGTGAACTAAATATATTTCTTCATTATATGAAATACGAGAAATAAATAGATGACAAATTGTGTGGAAAAGGTAAATAGAAGAATAGTTACAATTAATTAGTAATATAGGAAAAACTCATTCTAAACTGCTAATCAGATAGTTCTGCAATTTTGAGAAGATTCAGAAAATGTATTTAGTCCGAAAAAGGTGAAGCTTCTCCAGAACGTGCGTCATGCTTATTTTATTTAACAGATGTGTACCTAAATTGTTTTTATAAACCACTATTTTCATCTGTTCATCAATTTACATCATGTAACGAACCAAGCAATCCATAATTTTAATATAGCATTGCTCTTTCAGAGTCTGGGGTTTATTACAAATTTATTGTATTAACAAGAATAACACATGTTTTGTACTTTTACAAATACATTATGTTTTCTCTCCGATCCAGAAAAATTGCATTTTCGAGAATAATGACATAACTGACAAATCAATTAATTTATGTATCTCTCACATATTGCGAAATTACATCGGAAACCACTGAAATAAACTGAATACGAATAGGAAAATACGATTTGAACGGATGAAAATAATTGAATTACATCAGTTCGATTCAATTTGGCATCAATTTATCGCTAGCTCCAAAATTCGTACAGCTTTTTACCATTCGTGGGTAATTTAAGGTTACGAGCTCAAACTTTGATCTTTACAGAACCTGCATAGTTACCGTTGTATGGATAGTAAACCATATAGGCCAAGCTACAGAGATTTAGAGTGAGCATTTTGTGCAAAAAGTGTTAGAAGGAAACCAGCTCCGCCATTGTTTGTCAAATAGTTCCACATGATATCGTCATATGTTTTTCACTCGACTTTATTATTTATATATTTGTTATTAACAATTTAATGCCAAAAATTGCGTTTTTTTTAGTTTTTTGCTTATAAAATTGAAACTATCAGAGTAATCGTAATGGTGTCAATAGACTTATTGTAGAAAATGAAAAGACGAAAAAAATGAGAGGTCGGACGACTCAATCAGATCCTCAGTCTAAGGAAAAATTGGAAAAAACCGGCCAAAATGCAGTTTTTTCAAAAGTTCATAACTCGGTTATTTTTTGAGTTGTAGCGTAGATCCTCGGGCCAGTATTAGCTATTGATATAAACTTCATTTGTGCGAAGATCAGAAACTGTCCGATGCATAGTTTTTGATCTGTAGCCATTTGATTATGTTACTATGCAATTTTCCAGCAGACCTGAATGCGACAGGTATGGTCCGATTTCTATTTACAAAAAAGATTTTGAAAGTAGAATTCTCATAGTTCGAAACGTTCATCTTGGTTTTTCATAAAAACGCTGAGAAATATGTTAAAAATAAAGCTGAACATGACAAAAAACGTCCGAGCGCGTGAGAGTAGTTGAAGAGTGGGGGTTTACAATTATTATCTGACAACGTTTAGAAATTACTGTCACGTTCAAAATGCCGACGCTTTCGAATGTCATACTTCTCCTTGCCTGCTGCTCTACCCCCACTCTTCATCTACTCTTACGCGCTCGGCCGTTTTTCGTCATGTTCAGCTTTATTTTTAACATATTTCTCAGCGTTTTTATGGAAAACCAAGATGAACATTTTGAACTATGAGAATTCTGCTTTCAAAATCTTTTTAGCAAATTGAAATCAGACCATATCTGTCGCATTCAGGTCAGCTGGAAAATTGCATAGTAGCATAATCAAATGGCCACAGATTAAAAACTATGCATCGGACAGTTCCTGCTTTTTGCACAAATGAAGTTTATAATGATAAATAATACTAACCGGAGGATCTACGCTACAACTCAAAAAATAACCGAGTTTTGAACTTTTGAAAAAACTGCATTTTGGACGGTTTTTTCCAAATTTCCCTTAGACTAAGGGTCTGATCGAGTCGTCCAACCTCTCATTTTTTTCGTCTTTTCATTTTCTACAATAAGTCTATTGACATCATCACGATTACTTTGATAGTTTCAATTTTATAAGCAGAAAACTAAAAAATACGCGATTTTTTGCATAAAATTGTTAATAACAAAGACATAAATGATAAAGTCGAGTGAAAAACATATCACTATATCATGTGGAACTATTTTACACACAATGGCGGAGCTGGTTTTCTTCTAACACTTTTTACATGAAAAAATCTCTGTAGCTTGGCCTAATAATGAAAAAGCGTATATTCATTAGCGATCAATATTACTCTGGGATGTTCAAATTGAAATATACGTTAATTCGATGGACGATGAATCAACTCTGTGGTAGTTCATATTTATATTAAAAATTAAAAAATAAGAAAACAACTTGTCTAGTAGACAAGTTGTTTTCTTATTATTTAATTTTTAATTGAAATATACGTATCTCAAATAACATTTTCCAGCTATTCTTTTGTTCTGTTATTCATAGTTCAGAGATTCGAAAATAAAATTTTTTTTTTAAATTAATATCTTCACTTTTTATTCATAGTTATTTTGTTCCATAAATACAATTTTTGAAATGTTATGATAATTTAATCAAAATGCACCAAATAAAAATAAATTATCCGGAAGAAATTCGTGTGAGCAGTAGAGCTCCGAATCCAAGGCCGTATATTTTGACTTCATTTTTGTTTTTTCCATACCAAGTCAATTTAGAAAATTGCGGCGGTGGGACAGAATATTTTAAAACATCCTTATTCATTCAATATTTCAGCCTTTCAATTGGATGAGTGGCTGTTGATATGCACAATAATCGTTAATCCTGAAAAACCCTTAAAAGTTCAAAATGGATCAATTGATAATCAATGGGCATCTTCCTTACATCAATTTGATCTATCTACAAATTTCTACCATCTAACTCAACCAGCCAAAGCAATGGAGATCTTCAAAAATAACGAAAGAAAATCCTAAAAAAAATAGCAGCGGTTTAGCCATCAAAACATACTTCATTGATATCAACTTAGCCAACGTATGAAATTTCAGCCCTATAGTTCAACCTGGAGTAGCTGTGGAAGTGAACAAAACTCCCAAAACCATGAAAAAATTTAATTTCTATATAAACGTTGCGTTGGTTAGATAAAAAAGTGTGTACCTCAAAAGGCATCAACCTAATTTGCTTTTAATTTGACGAATCGTCAACTCTCAATTTAGGGAGAGGTTGCGTGTGTGAAAGTTTCTATAGTACTAGAAGGCAGAATTTTGGATTTGTCGTGTACAATGAATTTTCACATCTGTCGTCAGCAGTTTGAAAATTTTCAGCTTATGAACATCTCCACTAATGTATTTTTCAAAGTTTGGAAAATATTGACTGAATTTGTCCAAAGTTTCCTTGTACCTAAGAAACAAACCAAAATACTAAATGTCAGCTCATTTGGTCTTATGGGGACCGCTGGAGATGGCACTATGTAGCGGGAAATTTATACATACACAAATATACACGAATATATATATATATATATATATATATATATATATATATATATATATATATATATATATATATATATATATATATATATATATATATATATATATATATATATATATATATATATATATATATATATGCTAGATAAAAATCTATAGAAAATCCCGGAAATCTAGAACGGATTTAAAAACCACTACCGCATCCCACTGCTGACTTTTGATACAGGGCAAAACTCTATTATTTTCTGGCAAGAAGCATCTGAAGGACAAATTATTTTACTATTAGGACAAATTATTTTACTATAAAAGAAGTTTTCTCTCACACAGAAGAGAAGATATAATACGAACAAATTCAACCATGAGAAAAATAATTTGTCTTACATAACATTTTATTGAGGAAACTTATGGATTCGTTTCAGAAACAGATATTTACCTAATTGAATTAAACTAGGTTGTAAAAAGTATTTTCATTGAAAAATATTCATTTCATTTTGAGTAAAAAATAATTATCTATTTGAGCGATTGATTAGGGGAGAACAAAATAAAATATAAGTAATGTGACCGATGGGGCAAGTTGTAACATTTTCCTTGGGGCAAATTTTAACATGTTACAACTTACCCCGGCCAATTTAATAGTGAAATAAAATATTTTTCAATTGGTTTTAGCATGAGGACCTATAAGAAAAAGACTAATAGGGGCGAGACACCCAAAGAATATATGGAGGAAGCCATAAATAGAGTTTTAAATAATGAATCAATCAGATCAGTAGCATCAGTAGTGATGAAACACCAGCTTATGCATCAATGGAGACCCACAATTCATTTGACCATGCTAGTTCCGTAGTTGAAGACTTAGACTTACCATCTACCTCCAGTGGTTTGCCGCCTAATCGAGCAACGAGACTCAACTTTTCCCCAGTAGCCGTCCGCCCCCTTCCAAAGGCTGCGCCAAAAAAACAAACAACTAGAGGCCGAAAAAAGCAAAAGTCTGCTGTTTTAACCGATACACCAGAACTGCAAGCATTAAAATCTGAAGAGAGAGCAAAACTCCTTGAAAAAGGAAAAGCACCTACATAAAAAGAGCAAAAAGAAAAGTACTACAGGAGTCGTCCGATGATGAATCTGGTGAGGACGATGTCATTTGTATTGTTTGCTGCGAAAGTTTTTCCAGAAGTAGAGCTGGAGAAACTTGGAACCAATGTATAACTTGTAAACAGTGGGCACATGAAGAATGTACTCCTGGGGATGCAATTTACATATGTCATCATTGTGATTCAGATGAAGACTGTCTCAATATCTTCATAAGTTTCACTTTTGGGATATCTAAATGTTTATTTTAGTTATGTTTTCTGTTAACTATTAGGGAGTTATTATTTATTTTGTTGAAATTATGGTTTTGAAATTATTTTGTTACAACTTGATTTCTTCGAGGTTTTCTTAAATTAGATATCAATATCTACCTTTGCATGCTTTACCATTTAAAATAAATAGTTTTTGTATTGGAGTGTATTTTTATTTATATATTACCCATTTAGCAAGTTTTTCATAGATTTTTGCTTTAAAATAATAATCATAGCTATTTTTTCAAGGTAGAATATAGTGTTACTACTTACCCCTGCGATGGTACAACTTACCCCTGGGGTGGGGTAAATTGTAACAAAATTCGGCCTCAATTATTTTCAATATATCTAAAAAAGTATTAAATTACGTCCAAATTAAAAACCCTTATGACCTTCACAAAGGTTTATTGAATATAATGACCAAAAAACACATATCTTATACAAATAGTTTTCGCATAAATGACGATAAAGCAAAAAATGTTACAACCTGCCCCGGTCTCCCCTATTCACAAGCCTACAGAATTGAGAGATAATCAAATTCAGATTGAATTTTTTCGAGTCATCTTGAAGATTAGGATATTTTTTTCCTGCCCAGAAGAAATATAAACTGTTCAAGAATATTCCCTTCAACCTTGGACAGCTTGTATAAATTTGCGAGTGGAGTAGACAATTGACATTTCATTGCTTTCTCGCAACTGAAATTGCAGTTATAGATATTCATGATACAAAACGAAGTGTAATTTTTGTCTTTCAATTAAAGCGTGAAATTTGGTACATGGATTGAGTTGATGTTGAAGAGGTTCCTTAGTTCTTAGTATATAATTTTGATGTTAAAATTTAAAGTATTTCGGAGGAATTTCGAGTTGCGCATCTCTATAGCCACTCCAAATTGAGTAAGAAGGACAAACATCTGTACCTGAATATATTTGATATTAAGAACATGCTAGTTAGGGGTTTCGAATGCTTTTTTTGGCCTTCACAATTTTTAATTTGAAGATTTATATGTAAAAAAGAATGAAATGAGGGATAATTACAACCTTAGTGAGAGAACCCTACTATTCAGTCAATTTTTGTCTTTACGTTGATGCGAACAAACAAATCAATATGTGCAGAAACAAAAAGTAATAAATTTCATTTATTGAAGAATGTATTCAATATTATCGATATACGAACACTATATTGTTCGAGAAATATATTGTTCATATATTTGACTAAAACCAAATATAACCAAATAATTACAAAATATGATGTTTCAGAATCAGATATCCTCTGAACTTTTCTGGCGATATTTTGAATGTAAAATTGTGTCCTTGCATCAAAAATCACAAAACCGCACCTAACTGTCATAATTATAATTTGAGATTGTTACTGTAGGAACAATTCTTTCTACTACCAATTCAGTACCTCATCGCAAAAGTAGATTCAATTTTTTGAAATTTATTAATTTCCAAATGAGTAAACATAAATAGAAATTATACAACCTAATAAAAAATAGCATGTGTGATTAACTCAACAGCGTTAAATTCAAGCACAGCCAATCAATAAACATCAATTTTATCCTGAAAGGTAGATTCACCCAAAATGTTGGTATTAAGTAAAAATGTCTGGTATACAGGAAGTAAATATTTGACCATTCAAGGAACAATACGAAACGTTTCAATTATCCCTCAAAAATATACATCAAGGCCAATATTGTAATCACAATAAATCAAAAAATCAACTAAGATGATTGATAAACGAATTGAATTTCTGATTCTTTAGGAAAACGTAGACAAATTGCATATATAATATATGTTAAGAATGTGAACTTATTCATTCTTAACATATATTATATACGCAAATAAATCTGGGAATGAAGCATCTCAGTGTATATACCAGGTTTTCAATTTGGTAGTTCCAACAAGAGTGTTAAACTTAATATATTCCCAAGAGTCTAATTTTCCTATTTTCAGATTTGTTTAATTTTTGATTAGATCAAGAAAGTATTTCACCTTGACTGCCATAAGTATGATCATTATAATAATATCATGAGGGATCTATAATAATTAATCAATTGCACATGGTGGAAACAGTCGAAATGTTGGTATTTTATTTATTATCTAAGACAAGCTATTATGTATGATGATGTTGAGGATTTACGTCAGATCAGTGTTGTTAATGAACTTGGGCGGAATTAATTAACGAGTATTTTATTTGCTTGAGCTGTTGCTGTTATATCTCACGCTCGCATCAGAACGTGTAACCAACGAAGCATATCCTAAACAATTTCAGAGTTCGAGTTTTCTAACAGAGCAATTTAACAGATTATCAATAGAAAGGAGAATATTTTGCTGAAAAAAAATCAACAGTTTTCACCATATTATTATTTCAATTCTGAGTTTTTTAAAAAGATAAGAGTTTTTACTCGGGCTGCATTATATAATGGCATTGTATTCGATAACATTATGACATTGATAGACCTGAGGCCTCGGTAGACCAGCGGTAAGGCGTACCGCTTGTAAGTCGAGGATGTGGGTTCGAGTCCCACCTTGCTCTTGGGTGTTGTGTATGTCCGGAATTTAGTGGTTCTAATTATAAAGATTAATTGTTGGGTAATGTACATCGTTTACAAGCCCATTGGCCGTTCGGAACCGGCGTTAAACTGTAGGTCCCTCGAGTTAAAAAAAAAATATTGATAGACCTTATTAGCTCCAGAAATACGTTTCAGTATTCATTAATTGAAAAGGAATTATATATATATATATATATATATATATATCTATATAAATACAAATATATATAAATATGAATATATATATATATATATATATATATATATATATATATATATATATATATATATATATATATATATATATAAGTATATATATATAACTATATGAATATATATATATATATTTATATATATATATATATATTAACCATAATATCTCATATGCTCTCTGTGACTAGTTCAATTCAAACAATTACATTATTACTACAAATCATCATTAATACTGACGAAAATATGTGTTTTTTGTATTTCAAATAATACTATAATTATAAAAATCGATTAGGAGCACAAATCGTTGATTTAATTCAAAATCTTGATTATATTCTGATATAAATAACATAAATGATAATCTAATAATTACTATACAATAGGAATATGATTTTGTTTCTATTTATATAGCACCTGAATTGGATTTTGGGATTGTTAGATCAAAAAAACAATTCATTTTTGCTTAATAGCTCATTGAAATAAAATTCCTTATATTTAATTCTGTTTCTGATGCAAACTATTGAAAATTGCATTGACACTGAAAACTACATTACATTAGTGATATTAATTCGTATATTTTCCAAGAAATAGTCCTTTGTCATGGATTATTTTTTAAAAATTTTCGAATGTCCTACTTACGTAGATGTTAAATAATTTTAAGTTACATTTCATCCACTCTCAATCAACAAGTTCAATTGTTTTTGGCTTTTTCAGTATATTCAACTCGTGAGTTGATGATAAAATAATTATATTGGGAAAGAAATAATCAATTTTTTTTTGGATAAGTTGAAGTTGAATCTTTCAGTTTTTAACATATTTTAATGGTGAATTACTTTCAATACAACTATATAATTCATCTCACGCAAACAAAGAAAGTAAAACTTCATTTAAAATTGGTAAATGAGCTAAATCAGTTTTATGACAGATCTTTAGGAAAGGCTGAAATTCTTGATATCTGACAATATTTATGGATGAGCAATTAATTTTTCATGAAGATACGTTGTAAAAAACATTTTTTCAAGAAAGCTTTTGCTCGGCTTCTACTCATGTGCCAATCTGCTGTTACATCAACTTACTAATATTTTTGATGAAGTACAAGTAATCTTACAACTCAAAACCAAACTTGATTTGTTCGTTATTGAGAATGTAGAAGCAATGCATGATTTTCGTTCAATTTTGCATCTTCGGAATATACTGAATGAAACTTGATTTATTATCAATTGTATATTGTTACCTCATAAAACCGAATAGAATATTATTAACGCAGGAAACGGCATTTAAAAAGAAATAGTAAAAACTTACCTCATTTCGAAGTCGTGTATTTCCTGCAAGGTCAAATTGTTGGCGACATCCAACAACTGCTTCATGTTGTCTTCCTTTTGCCTTCTAAACTTGCCACTACTCTCAACGTTCGACACAAAATCACTACCGTTCTTCAGCAAAATAGTCGACACATTCGAATGGTCCAAACTCAATGAAGGTTGTTGCACCACTATGGTTGCCTGAGGAGCTTTCCTACCGAAATGTACTGAGTTATCCAATGGATTGGTAGTTACATTTATAGGTGAAGATACTGTTGAAGCGTCGAGCTTCGCTCCCACCTCTCTCAGACATTTGTTTAAGCACACGCTGCCTCGCTTTTCTGTGGTAACGGGCGCGTGCAGGGAATTAGAAAATCCGTTGTTGCCTTGGCATCTGTCCATCGGTTCGGTGAAAAATTCTATTCGTAAATCAGGTGGTGTCATTTTCGCTTTATCTCTGTATTTCGCGACCTGTTCGTCGTAATTGCATTTCTCACGATGCTTCGGAGAATGATGTCTTCTGCTCGCCTTTTTATGTCTGTGCTTCGGTCGGGGCGACTCAGTTTCGTTCTCTGAAGAAGAGTGCATCGGTATTTCTGCTCTTCGTTTCGGCGATGTTCTCTGCCTATTTTCAGCTTCAACTTCCAACTTTCTCCTGAAACTTCTTCTATGCTCCTTTGGACTCTGTTCTCTTTTCTTGTTGATCTCGTCGTTCATCACATCGATCCTTTCTAAGTCATTCTGTGCAGCCTTGTAACTATTTCTTCTTCTAGCTTCTAATTTAAGTGCCTCTATTTGTTCATCCATTAGAGTATCTACTGTCTTCTTGTCCTCATTAAGTTGAAAATCGTGGTTTCTTCTCTCATCGCTATTGAAAAATACTTGCGCAATGTTAGGTTTAATAATACGTCCTGACTTCTGCCCTTGACCATGTAGATTTGGATTTTCCATAAATGCTTCGATCTCGAAGTTAAACCTCGATTCGTTTTTCGCAGTAGCAGGTGTCTGCTGACATGCTGTGATCGGTGTTTTGGGCGAAACAGGCAGAGGTTGAAGTATCTGATGCGGAAAATTAGAATTTTCGAGTATGTTTTCCGAATTGAGGTAATCCACAGGGTCTATGAGATCTAAACTGCTTTCCGTATTGTCGCCGTCTGTTGCTGTCATTGTTGTTACAATTGTATTCGAACTATCTGTGCTTGTATTGATTGTGTTTTCTGATGCTGTACTTGAGCCCATAACAACCACTTTAGGAACAGCTGCCGAATCCTTTAAGAAAGCATAAGATTAATTAAATCTGTGTAATTCTAGATATCTGAATTGTAGTTCCAACAATGTCGTTGAACTTATCAACACCCTTGTATACTCTATCGAAATTAAATTTTATATGCGTTGTGATTCATCAATAGATTATTGATTAATGTGATAATTTTGATCAATTTCAAGAAGTCAATTCATTAATTTTCGGTCGTAGCGCTATAGTTTTTTAGTTGCAGAATAAGTTCACATATTTTCAAATCTGAATCAAAATTCCGTTCATTGCATTTTTCCGTACCCCATTTGATATGCACAAGTGTTTCTATTCATAATTATGCTCTTTATGCTATTTCAATGTGAAAGTAACCAAGGATAAATTAAGAGAATGAGTTCAACTACTGAACAAAATATATATACAGGAATTGTAAGAAATGTAATCTGCTCATTGATTGTAAAACTACTTGTGCATTGCAAACTGAATAAAAAACTATAGTCTGTCCAGCGAGACTTGGCGTTCACGTCATCAACTGTATATACGTCGATCGGGAAAGGTATTTCCAGACGTAATCAATAAACTTGAATCTAGTTAGCTCACCCAATTTTCAACAAAAATTAGAGGTTACTTCGGCGACTTTCAAACGTGAAAGTATATAGAGAGGGTCCGACAATATTGCAAATTTTGAAACAGAATGACAACTTCAGACAGAATATTTGTCGAAATGAATGATCCAGTCGCTATCACCATATAATTACTCTTTCAAAAAATTACTTACGACAAATATGAATTTTGACAATTTCGAATTTTATTCATTACTATTAAGTAGTATGGAGTCGCTATTTGCGCATGTCTGTGACGTGAACGCCAAGTCGCGCTAGACAGACTATAGCATAAAATAAAAATTAACTTATTCGTTGAATGTTAGTAAATAATATTAAAGAACTTAATTGAATATATCATTCATAACAATCGAAAAGTATAAGTACGATACCTATACTTTGCCATCCATTATATATATATATATATATATATATATATATATATATATATATATATATATATATATATATATATATATATATATATATATATATATATATATATATATATATATATATATATATGTATATATATATATATATATATATATATATATATATATATATATATATATATATATATATATATATATATATCTACACATGATCGATAAACAAAGTCGCATAATATTATATAGATCTAGAGACATGTGAGCATTTTTGTCGCGGGTTCAAATATACTTATTCTTGTTTTTATACTTCTACTCGAACATTGAAATAGATGTTTTAACCTGTATTATGCTTACACAAAATTGTGTGCATTTGCTTCATCATATTCGCTCCGTGCACGATACTAGAAACATCTGGTGGTTTGAAATTGGCATTAAATATTGAAAAAATACAGATTGATAAAGGGATTTGAAACGAAAATAAGGAAAAAATGATCATGTAGCGTAATTTTGCAATTTTTCTTCGTGTGTTTCATCTCTGTCGTTTCCTTTATTATTTAGAACAAATAAACACGTAACACGTAACAGCAGTCGTTTGTATACATACAAATTTTATGGTTCCGCTTTTCATTCACATTTATAGATTAGTTATGTCAAGCGTTTTCAATTGATAATAATCTTATCCGAAAAACCAAATAAATTAATATATCAAACGCGAATTGAAAGTTGTTTTCAAGTTACGTTGAGACAAAAATTGCAATATCAAAAATAACAAAAACTATTGTAATTTCAAATTGAGAGTAAGGCTGATTTTTTAGGGAAGATTATTTTCTCGCAGAAAAATAAATAGTATTATATATATTCATGAATATTTATATATATATATATATATATATATATATATATATATATATATATTATATATATATATATATATATATATATATTTATATATATATATATATATATATATATATATATATATATATTAATATATATATATATATATATATATAAATCTATATATATATATATATATATATATATATATATATATATATATATATATATATATATATATATATATATATATATATATATATATATATATTTATATATATATATATATATATATATATATATATATATATATATATATATATATATATATATATATATATATATATACCGGGTGAATTTTTTAAATTGAATCTCGAAAAGGAAACATCTCACGGAAAAATGTTTTTTATAAAAAGATGATGGTTTCGAGAGGAAAGTCCACTTGTGATTAAAACTCTTTCAGTTCCTTCGCCGTTGTTGGGGGAGAAGGGTCATCTTTGAAATTTTAAATGGGAGCCTCTATTTTTTGTTGCAGATTCGTATTCTTCGGCAAAAAATACAAAAGCTTTGTACGAACAATTTTTCACGATTCCTCACAGATGGCTCTGTAATCGAATTTGAATATACCGTCTGAATGACCCTAACTCCGTTCTATGATCATTCACATGAAATAGATCATTTTAGGATGACGTCACAACTGTCACAACAAATCCGCTATGTTCACTCGGAGGGCAGACAAACATTTCGGCCTATGCTTACAGTGTAAAAGTCGTTACGGAGTTTTCAATATATTATTAAAATGCCAATGTTTTGTTGTGTTGTTAAGTGTTCAATGAGATCGGAAAGAGACCAAGTTCGATTCTTCAGGATTCCCACCGCGCTGAAAAACCGTGGAGACTATTTAAATGCCTTGTCAAAACAACGACGTGACTTATTGGTTAGGGCTTTAAAAAGGGGTCCTCTGAGCGAAAGTATGCTGAGAAATGCTAGAATTTGTTCAAGACATTTCCTATTGTGTGAGTATTTTGATTATATTTGAGTTTAGTTCTTTAATTTTTCAAAATAATATCCTAAAAAAAGTTACAAAAAGAACAAAAAAATAATGATGCTTAAAGCTAAATTAAAGTAATGCTCTTATATATTTAGAACAACCAGCCCTACTAGAGGATAAGAATAATCCAGATTGGGTACCCACTCAAAACATGGGATATATAGTTGGTGAAAAAAAAAGATGTACAGTCCCTGAATCTACACGAAAGAAGTACAGTGAGGTCAGATGAACGATTTAAAAAGGTTAGTAAGTGGTTCTTTATGTTCATGATCAAGTAACACATATTCTTGTTTCAGGATTTATCACAAGCGTGCCAAAGATTGAAATAGTTAATTGTTTAGAGTAAGATGACTTCTAATTCATGATCACTTTGTATTTTCTTGGAGATAATAAAGCTATTTGAAAACAGATATTGCTTATTTTCAACCCTATGTAATATTGTTGACAAATTAAAAACAGTTAATGTAAAATTATTTATTGAATTTGACAACAAACTAAATTTTTTAATCAAGTCTATGGACTTCGTAGAAGGCACAGGCCATTGTGCAAGCCTTTGTGTGCAGGAGGAAACAGATTCATTTTCGTTTTCAGCTGGACAAGCTTGTGAACAAAACAACAATGCTGTCACATTACTACAAACTTCCCCCAAACCTGCCATACATGTGCAATGTTCACTGGAAACAACCCCATCTGATAACGGGATTAGCCAAACCTTGCTTTTTGAGAAAGTCTAATCTGTAACAATAAGAAAGTTATTGATAAAAAAATATAATAGTGAAATATAACATTTAGAAATAATAAAATTGTTTGCTATGCCTACCTTTCCAACAACAATGTAGGCAATATCATTCATTTGTCAAGTCAAAACATCTTGGACATACCCAGACTCATAATATTTGTAGGCCAGTAAAGATTTGTAGGTTTTAAGCTGCTGTCCAGTGTAGAAGCTATGACTAAGGATTATATAATTTACCAAATCCATCAAAGATACTGAAGGGATTACTTCCAGATCCTTGGACAACTCACTTCTCCAAATGAATATGGGCCTATATCGTCTATTATCTCCAATTTCTTGTCGTAGCGCGCTTTCACATCACCGGTAACAGTTGAATAAAATTCACTACGAGACATAACTCAAGAATTTTTTGAATTTTCACTCTGAAATACTATAAAACTCAAAAAAACAAACAAATGTATCTATCAATAACGAGTATCAAATGACAGTAATGACGCAGTATAGTTTGTCTGCCCTCCAAGTAAACATAGAGGACCTGTCAAAGTCACGTGACCTAAAATGGTCTATTCTGACGTTAACCTCGTTCAGACGGTAAATTCAAATTCGATTACAGGGCCATCTGTGAGGAATCGTGAAAAAAATTGTTCGTACAAAACTTTTGTATTTTTACCGTAGAACACGAATCTGTAATAAAACACTGGGGCACCCACTTCAAATTTCAAAGTTGACCTCTTTCCCCCCACAATGATGAAGTGAAGGGAAGAGGTTTCAGCATAAGTGGACTTCCCCCCCGATACTATCAACTTTTTAATCGAAAAATTTTTCCGTAAGATGTTTTCTTTTCGCGATTTCTAACTGATACAACTTAGAAAATTAACCCGTTGTATATATATATATATATATATATAGATATATATATTAAAAAATAAATATTATAAATATAAATATATATAAATATATATATATATATATATATATATAAAATATATATATATATATATATATATATATATATATATATATATATAATATATATATATAATATATATATATATATATATATATATATATATATATATATATACTATATATATATATATATATATATATATATATATATATATATATATATATATATATATATATATATATATATATATATATATATATATATATATATATATTTATTCATGAATACCTATATATTTATTTTCCTGGGAGAAAATAATTTTCCCTAAAAAATTAGCATTTTACTCTCAATTTGAAACTTTGATGAAATTGCAATAATTTTTGTTATTTTTGAAATCGCAATTTTCATATATACCTATTTATATATATATATATATATATATATATAAATATATATATACTATATATATATATATATATAATAATATAGTATAATATGCAAAATTGCGATTTCAAAATATATATATATATATATATATATATATATATATATATATAGTATATATATATATATATATATATATATATATATATATATATATATATATATATATATATATATATATATATATATATATATATATATATATATATATATATATATATATATATATATATATATATATATATATATATATATATGTATATATATATATATATATATACAAGGTGTCTCAAGGCCGATGGTAGGTTGAAATTGTATTGAGAACTAATGACGGGATCGATCAAAAAATTTGGGTGATAACATAATCAAGCAGTCTCTATCTATCTAAAATATTCTCAAACATGCAGTGTTGCCGCTTTTACAGGAAAGTCGTAGCAACTTGGTTTTTTCAATGGATCATCCTGTATATTATATTTTTCACATTTTTGATACCTTCAAATACCTGTCACAAACGGTTCTCGAGTTATCAATTGATTTTCATATTTTCGAGGCAAAACACAACCATCATTCTACCTCAATACTGTCAATACTGATAGTGTCTCTACAAGATGAAGATTTGCAATTCTGGCAACAGTTTTGGGAAAGTACATCAGTTCAATTCCAATAGTGAAATGAAATTCCCTGTATAATTTTTGTGAAATTAGATGAAATTTTCTTTTAAACAATATAGCATGTTCCTATACGTAAATCGTCAGGATTTGTGAGAAAATATGGTTTTTCTAAAAGAAGGTAATTTTATCGTAAGGATTAATAGACTTTATTTCCGTCGAAATGAAAACTAATATTGTCAAGTGAAACACGACTTAAAAAGGCTGAAAATAACTACTCAAACGGAGTTTTGATGAAATTATTCAATCTGCACATGATAAAATTATAGCTAGAACTTGCAGAGAATTTAACGTAGCATACCCTGAATTGCCTCAAATGGTTAAAAAGTAGAATTATAATGTAGATATATGGAAAAAATAAAAGAAATAAATAAAATTTCACAGCACAGGTTCAAAATGGCCCACCGCTTCCAAACACTTCAAAATCCTCCAATTTACGCAATGGGTAATAGCCCTATTAATCTCATTGGGATCCAATTCCCGAATATGTCTTTTTACCCTTCGACTCCTGTTTGGTAGTCACTAGTGCCTAATCTGGAGATCTAGCAGACCAATCCCTGGGACTTAACCTTCTGAACCAATGGTAGTCAAACATCTCGAAAAGCTCTTGAGATACTTCATGGGCAGTATATGCTGGTATCAAAAATTTCGATATTCTTCCAGTAGTACATTTTCCAGGAAGTCAATCACAACCTTTCTTAATATTTCAAGGTACCTTGCTGAATTCAGTGTATCGTCATAGATGATATAACGTATTTGGTTTTTCTTCAATATACAAAATACTTTAAAACTAAATTAGTCTTGAAAGTTGGTATCTCTAGTAACTCTAGGATTTTCAGCAGCCCAAAATTGAGTATTTGTTCTATTGCAAATACTTTCCCGTGTAAATTTCCTTTCATCAGTCTTGATAATTTTTTTTAAAAAATGAGAATCTTCTTCAGTTTTGACTAAGAGTATTTCACAGTATTAAATTCATGCTTAAGTGAGTGAACCCTACAAAATATATAAGGATGCATTTTGTGTGCTGACAAAATCCTGAATAGAAGGGCGTGACACTCCCAAATCGACTTGTGCATTACAAATTGAAGCTCTAAAATAAGCCAGAATATTAATGACATTTTCTTCTTCTGATGTATTTGGCTGTGGTAAAGTCGGTGATGCTCTTAATTTTGACCCATGATCAGCAAAACTATTTTGGAGTTGAACAAATTTTCGCTCGTCCATTTGAGGCAATTCAGGGTAAGTTTCGTTAAATTTTCTGCAAGTTCTGGCCATAATTACATTACATTGATTAATTTCACTTGACACTATTAATTTTCATTGCCAGGAAAATAACGTCTATTAATTATTCTTCACTACCAAAAACGCCATTTTCTTGAGAATCTATTATACAATATTGTTTGATAGGAAATTTAATAACCTTCTTATTCCACAAGTTTTATACAGAGATTCTATTTGAAAAAAACACATTTTTGCCGTTTTGTATGTAGCAGAAATACTACTGATTTCAAAGATTCCTGTATAATATCGGATCGATTTCACTATCATAATTGAAAAAAATTTGCTATCGTCAGAATTTCAGCTCTTTATCTTGTAGAGACACAAAATTAAGTTTTGGCTCAAAAATATGAAAATTAATTATTAACTGGGGAACCGTTTGTGATTCATATATAAATGAAAGATAAAAGTTGATTCAAATTAAGCAGGAATTTCGACAAAAATATAATTCACAGTTCACAGGGTTGTCTATTCAAAATAACAAAGCTGCTATGAATTTCCAGTAAAAGCGGCAACACTGCGTGTGTCTGAATATATTTTAGGTAGACAAAGACTACATGATTATGTATCCAACCAAATTTTCAGATCAATCCCATCACCAGTTTTTGATATACTTTTAATCTACCATCGACCGTGAGACGCCCTGTATGTGTGTGGGTGTGTGAGGTGTATGAGTAGGGTTGCCATCCGTCCGGGTTTCCCCGGATTTGTCCTAGTTTAGGGGTCCGGGGGTCGTCCGGACGGGGCTTTCAGAATATGTCCGGGTAAAACCCGTACAAATTTTGTGTCCGGGTGTGTGAAGCTTGGGGTCAGTGACGGAGATGAGCTATTAAATGCAAACCAGTTATGGCCGAATTTTTTCGAAACATTTATATTCTAAACTGCTCAAAATTGCATAGTAATACTTTTGTATACCAGCTCACAATGCTAATGTAGAGTGAGTTTTTTCGCTAGGGTGGCAGCAATGGAAGAAGGAGAGAAACTTGCTAAATACACATACACTTTCTTCTCTGATCAAAATAAAGTCTAATTTTAAAGACTTGAGTTGCTCCGACTTACAAATTCATGATAAAAATAAAGACATTTTGGGAGAAATTGGTCTGAAAAAATCCAAGTTAAGTTGAATTAGTAAAAAGAACTTGACCTCGTTAAAATTAAAACTTGTTTCTCACTTTAGATTTATAGTTAATAAATAATTTAGACTTTTGGGTACCTAACCTATCTAACCAAACTAGAATACCTATCTAATTTGCTATTACAATGTAGAATCTGGTCTATTTGATTTTTGTTCTACCAAAAATTATCGTCATGAGTTTTTTTTATTTGATGATACCAAAAAAAAAGAGAAAACTGTAAACTGTGTATAATAGAATTTTATTTGTTTTTTGTTGTTCTGTTTATATGACAAACAAGCGGTTTAAAGTGTTAATAAATAAAAAAATTAAAATATACACGATGTTTTATTTTATTAAAAAAAAAATTTTGTTGGAGTGTCCGGGGAAAAACAAAATTTCACAGAAATGTCCGGGGTTTTTAAAATTTTTGTCTGACATCAGCAATTCAGGCGATGGCAACCCTATGTATGTGTATATGTGTGTGCGAGTGTCTGCGTGGGTATAACAAAAATTTCATGCCTCTTTGGTGGATCCTTTAGTAGTGTTTCGGCCGGTCTTGAAGTGGAGGCGTCTGAGGGCGGATGTGGCAGTGGTGATGAGGTCGTCGGGTGGTCGGGGGGAACGGGGGCCCGACTGCGAGTTCACGGTCATTCTAGGGGAGCGTGGACTTGTATTTGTACTGGAACAAGGACTTGTGACGCCACTACAGTCGGACGTCACACTCTGAAACAGAAAAACACTATTTAAGAAATCGTAAGATTAGCTAGCAAATTGAAAACTTGCTTATCACGATTTTAAAATAACAAAGTTTTGCGAGAGTTTAGTATTACATAGTTGAATTTTTATGTTTCCATACACTATGTAATTGAAACAGGTTTCATTCACTTCACGAAACGATTCAAATCTATATATTTATAAACTTTCATATCAATATCGGAAGAAGTGTCAATTAATTGATTTCATTCCTATAGTAATTGAATTTTAATATTTAATATAAACAAAGGTTCGAATGAAAAAGTTAGTCGAATAAGCACCTATTCTGTTTTTCATGAAAAACACCCACCGAGTAGAATGAAATTATATGATAAAGTTACAGAACGTTGATAATTGTAATGGGCTTTCCTTTTTATTAAAACGTGAGCTTCACATATAGAAATGTCGTCACGCAAATGAAAATTATTTGAGGACAGATTTATTACGCAATTCTAAATAAATTTATACAGTGTTTCCCCAGATAAAACGTCCACCCTAAATATGTCGTTTAATATAAAGTTTTGAAAACATTCTGACAAGAGATCGATTTTTGATTAAAAGGGTTCATTGAAATATGTAATTTAAATACACTCTATAATGTAACATTTAGCAGACAAAAGACACAATATGAACACCATCAACAGAACGAGAATTCGGAAACAGAATAGGAAGCTGTAATTATAAGGATATCTTTTATTGCAGTCTTGTATCTGGGCATGGTAAAATTCCTCAGATGCACAGGTCACTTGTTGTATACTACGATGGAAGAGTACATTCGAGTTCTCTCGCAAAATGAAGTTCTATGTCAGGGATTCGACATAACATTTTCATTCCTTGTAGAATACCTGTCATGGTCATCGAATGTTTCGAATTCCTGGTTGTGCTTCTGGGCGTGTAATTCAGCTTTCAGTATAAAGATACCCGGGCGTGTAATGCAGATTTCAATATAAAGATACCCGGGCGTGTAATGCAGCTTCCAATATAAAGATACCCAGGCATGTAATTCAGCTTTCAGTATAAAGATACCCGGGCGTGTAATGCAGCTTTCAGTATAAAGATGCCCTGGAATATTAACAGCATGTTGTCAATACAGTACGTCCTACAGGAGTCTCTCGGCTGAAGCCCGAAATGCCATTAAAGCGGCGGCGGTTGAGGAAAATAGTTGAAACTCAAGAGAAACGTACCTCAACATCAACTCAGTCTATCTACCTTCCAAATTTGAGTTCTATAACTCAATCTGTAGAAGCTGTGGAGGTGCCTAAATTCTCAAAATCAAGAAAAAATAAGAGCTCTCTACTTAAATATGACGGCGGTTGCAAAAAAAACCAATTTTATTTACGTACCAAGTTTCAATCCCCTAACTCTATTGTAGGTGTTTCGGGTTAAAAAATACCCCAAAGACAAGGTATTTCAGCTCCATATACCTTCTAGAAAACACACTTCTTACATTGGTCATAAGGTACATATAAGATTAAAATGGGAAAAAGAGCATACAAAAGCATTTGAAAGAAACAATTTTTGCTTTTGTCTTTTGTTATTCATGAATCAAAATCTGTAATAGGTACCTAGTAAATTCGATCCGTCATTCATCATTAGTAACGATAAACAGACTGACAATTTGATTTGATAATAAAACAATTTTCACTTCTACATAATTGATCATGCTTCAAAAGGAATTTGGTATCAACATCAAATTATACTAAAAAAATTGATATACAATTATTTATCCAATTGCTTTCTAGCAGTCGACTCAAAATATTTTGCTTTATCAACATATAATAAGTTTTAGGAATTTTGCTTTTATTTTTATGACAATGTTTTGATGTGATTCATATGGTACAATGAGCGACGATTTATACAGAAAAAAAACAACTTTAAGGCCTCTAAATGATTAGTCTTGGCGTAATGTGCATTCAATTCATTTTATTTTTCGATTAACTAAAATATCGGTATCTGACTAGCAAAGTTTTTTATATTTTATTGACAGCCTGTAGAGTCCCAAAATATGCTTCGATAGAAATTTCTTTATTATATTCGTCTGAAAATTTTCATTCAAGTATTATCAAGTTTTCACTCTATAAAAATATTTAGAATGTGTAGATAATTTAAATTACATTGAAACCATCACGAACAGCAAAACTTGCTAGTAATACTTTATTATTTTCACCCTACGATATGTTACCATTCCCCCTTCGTTACATGGAATATTTGAAATGAATGTTTAAAATTAGAATAACGGTATATATGCGAACTGAATAATTCATACGAATGTCACGTGACTCTCGAGTAATGTCGTTAATGTGTAAGAAATATATAATACAGAAACGCCTGTTGCAATGCATTTCATAGAGCAGTTTTTTATAGTAATGCCTCGCTCTTCATCCATATCCAGGTTGTAAAATATGCTGTAAAATTGTCGACGTATAGAATTGCTGTCATTATTAATGGCTATGCCGTACGGTAATATGTAGTTCTGGCACGCTATAAATGAAATGCACAACACGTCAAATTAAGTATTTCCTACGAGGGTATATGGAATTATCGTTCATCAGTGCAATGGACTAGCAAGCAAATTAATGATCTTTCAAAAGCCACTTGTAGTTCCTAGTATTCGCAAAGATGCAAAAATCTGTAATTTTCTACATGTGAATTGAAGGAGCTGCCAGTCCTAAAGGTATAGGTATATGTAGTGTAAGTCTTCGCAGGAACTTTCTAATCATTTGGTAGTACGACACTCGTGCGCAAGAGAATCTTCCAAAGGATCCTTTCTGCTTCAAACAACTTTTTTCTCATCTTGGACGAAATGCAACGATAATGACACTTTATCAAGGAGTTTTAGGTATTATTAAATTGGACAATGGAGCACAATAGTGCTCTTGGTGGTAGATCATTTGGGTCGGCCTAGGTTCCGAAAGCCTACTCTTGTTGATTATGTTTAGGAAAAATCTTGGTCAAACAGACAGTTGAAAATTAGAAAATTGATAATTTTGGTGAAACTTTTAGGAAATCCAAAAATTTTGTGTGTGAGAGAAAGGTTACGAGAGGAGAGCACTGAGAGGAACTGCACCAACGGAAATGCAACTATATTAACAGTTGTGTAACTTCAATCATAGCTTTATGTTTGTCAATATTTTGTTGTTATTCATAACTAGAGCACTCTGAGTTTCAAGGAAAGAGAAATTGCAAGAAGAGAAATTTTGAATGAGAAACATTTATTTCATACTCGAAATATATATATATTTTATTCGAATATATCTTTGATAAAAATTTACTTATATGAACCTACGCATAACTGAAGATTCCCGTTTTCTGCATCCATATTGAAATACTCTATAAAATATGCAATAATCAAAAAAAATTTAATTTTGAAAATATACATTATTTATTTCACTAATATCGATTACTTTCGAATTCGTTCATTATCTATGCAAAGACCTTCGTTTTCCTAGTCTTTCAGTAGTCATGTTCGATTTTCACTAAGAAAAGCTTTGAAGATCTTGCATTAACATCTGCCTCTCTCCTTCATATTTCTTGGAATATCCTCAATTTTGCCTTGGAATATTTGTAAGGTTGGTGAGAATTTTCATGTATGCTTCATTATATGCTTACATATTGCTTCGGGTTAAATCGAGTTGAATGCTTCTGAGATTCAGACTGGCCAGAAATTAAAAGAGGTGGTATTTTGTCCGATTTATAATGTCCACGACTGTATTTCTGTGATTATATAACTCATGTAGAATCCGTGAATTTTGCATAGCTACTGCGTATTAATAAGTGAATATACCCTTGACGACGTGATATAATCGTTTTGGTGTTTCGCCTCGTGTCAAAACGTTTTCATATTGACGGTGTTTTGACGTTTGTCAAAGAAAAATAAAATTTTTTATTCGTTACATAATCGTAACAAATACCACTAAAGCAATCGAAAATAATCGATTATACTGACCTCGTTACTCGACGTATTTTTTTAAAACATATTTCGCAAAATACATCTCGTGACTCGGAAGTATAATCGATTATTTTCGATACTCTTGTGATATTATAACTGAAAATTTTGAACATCACTGGTATTAAACTGGTTTATCAATAAATTTGTTATACTTTTTGCTGCCTTTTTTCACATTCATTTATCTCTAATCCCGCAGCATCAGTCGTTGCAATCTAGGAATGAATAACAAACTACAAACTCTCTCCTTGCAATATCAACCCGAAATCAGACCCGCTGGTTTTGTGTAGATATTATCCCTACAAATATAGCGTAGAAGAAAAGGAACCAAAAAGTGGATGACAATGTCCCCAATTTGGACTGTTAATAATAATTCAAGTTCAGCAGAACCACAGACCTTAATGTCTGGGAGGCAGTACGACTTCAACATCAGGAACTGAAATCTGCAGTCTATATAATATTGTACTTGTTATTGTACGAGGTATCACAGGTTTTCAAAATGGAAGGGAATGCGTTTCTGTAGCATGGACTCCACCAGGAGGCAGTAGCGAACGAAGGTGGGATCCACCTTCCACTCCAATCGATGTAGGTTTCTTGGAGGCAGCTGTTGGATAAGCTTCATGCTGAAGAATAGTGTAAAAACCCAACGCTTAAGATGGTAGAGATTTGGATATTGTCTTCCGATGATAAAAGTGGGGCTTAGATACTGAAGGAAACGCAGCTAGTACATTTTGTGTACCGAGTAGAATATACAATCGTTTTCAGAAAATGTAGTGTCCACGTATTTGGCAATATCAGCTGAAACTTCAAGCTGTCAATAAGGTTCATTTCATGTTGAAGAGTATCAAACATAATATAATATTGAATACTCAAGAAGCCTTGTTTTTTAAACAAGGATATATCCCTAGGGAATCCCGTGTTTGGCAAAATCACATATTCTAAATCACAAGTGAGTACAAACTGTTTCGTGTGCAACTCGTCCGTGATGATTGATTAACACTCGTATGGTTGAAAGGAAATTTAGCGCTTGTATGAAAAAATGTACTTCACGTACTGGATCTACAAGCTTTCATTATTTTAATTGAAGATTTATATGTTATCAGTTTCAAATTTGTGGATTGATGGGCCGATACATGGTGTTAATTAATAAACATATTAAAACAATGGTTAATAATAACAATCTACACATTTATTGAATAAAATAACGCATGACGCACGTTTCGGTGGAACTTCACCTTCTTCAGATGGTAATGGCAAAGTAACTATGTTCCTCTGTTATATCGAAAACAA
>JARQZK010002201.1:0-57500 GCA_030704885.1 Cynegetis impunctata | reverse complement strand
TTTTTGTTTTCACTCATCATTTGGAACATTTCTCTTTTTTCTTATTTTTATGAGAAACATATTAAACTTGCACCCAACTTGCATCCAACAAAATAAAATCGTGAATTTGAAAACACGCTTCTACATACTTTATAACTAATTATGTTATTTGAAATTAGTTTTCAAAATTTGAGCAACCAAGGCTATTATTCAGTGCTTTTTTTGTTTCTTATATAGTAGGTAATTCATTATTTGGGACCAATGGATTTGGAAGAAATAAACATGAATATTTATAAATATGGTTTCACAATATCAAATTATTAATCCAAGACATGGTTAAAATTGAGTAATATTACCTAGAGCAGAATTGATTTCACGTTATTCAAAATATAGAGTAATTATTTCAATGAATACCTATTATATAAACTTGAATCTAAAGAGTGAAACACATAGGTACTTAATCTACTCATAGGTTCACGCAATTAGTGAGAATAATCATTATAAATTAAATTCAATAAGAAGAATATACAAGTATATCGTTTTTTGATACACATTGATCTTGAAAGATGTTGAATTAATTTATATGGTCTTCTTCTTGCGGTGCCATACCCGGTTAGGGTGTAGGCGACCTCTCTACAACTATTCGTGCTGTGCGTGATACAGCGATACACGAATAGAAGGGACCTACAGTTTTACGACGGTTCCGAACGTCTTTACAGAGAGGCTTTACTAGAGAGAATACTTCTCGTTGGTTTGCCATTGCCTTCCGAGAGATGGCTCCGCATTAATTCGTTGGTTCGGCCGGGATTCGATCCATCGACCTTCTGTTCTGTAGCCCAACGCACTGACCACTGAACTACGGAGCCACATTATATGGTCATATTTCAAAAACACATGAAGCTTTGCTCAATGTTACATCCGTACACCATGCAGGAGGTGTAACGTATGTGTTTACATAACACCACTATCTCTTTTAAGCGTTGTTGCTTTTTATTTTTCATATTCGATATGTAGAACTTGAGTTCCAGTATAGCTGTTTAAATTCATCCAAATTTAGCAAGCAACTGCGTCTCATTTAATTTCAGGAATGGTTTTCACTGAAAGTTTGGATGTGTGACCCGTTATATAAGTAGGTTATTACCAAGTTGCTCTAGTTAGAATTGGCTTATGGGTAGTCTTCTTCTATGCTCGACATTTCAAGGGGATTATACTTTGGAAAGATTATTTTCAAGACGTAGACGCTCTTGGCAAACCTTCATCCAAATATTTACGAAAACTATAACTATATATTATTTCCATATATATATTCTCACTTTGAATTTATTTAACAATGTAGTCATAAAGGCTTTCATTAAATATATTATTTTATCAAAATTTATACAAACAATACACAAAGTTATACAATAAATAAAGTTTTAATTTTAAATTTTAAAAACCCCTTGTTGGATGAACAAAATAATATGTTGAAAATTTCTGAATATTTATGAAACTGAGAAACGCTGGATTAGCGGAAAGTTTCTCTGTAATATATCATGATAGCGAGATAAAAGAATTATTCATTCGATTGTACATCTACTACGATTTTCGAGAAGTGAAAATTATATCTCAAATTGAAAGTCAAGATGAATTTCACTAATGTCATCAAGTTAAAGTTCTATTTTGATCTATTTTACATTTCTGCTTTTGCTAAGTTTTGAAATTCAGAAGCTCCTTGAACAAACCTAATATCACTTAAATAATTTTGGAATATTTGATATGAAAAATTGAAATTGGCAAATTGAAGGTGAGTATAAAATATTAGGAAGAATGATTTTTCTCAGAGTTTCTAGTTACTCATTCAGTTGAATGGAAAATATCCATTCGGATAGAGGTCTACTTTAAATATCTACAAGAATATATTAATGTATTTACTACAAATTGATGAAAATGTATGCATGAGGTACTAGTATAACATACAAGTATTAAACAAGTATTAAACGAAGATTTAACTAATAATACTTTTTCTTATTTTAATTTACCATCACATCTTTGAAACCCTTTTTCGCTACATGGATATATACTCTGAAATATTTGTTACTTCAATTGAATTAAAACACAAAAATCGCAATAGCAGCAGAGCTCCATTACGAGGGTCGTAATTCAACCTTATTCTTCTCCGTTATAAACAACTCATAACCACCTGAAAGTTCTAAGTGAATTTTTGGATCTGAGGAATAGGGCAAACTATTGCAGGAATTGGGCAAAGCAGAAATTCTAACATAACAATGAAGGACGTTTAGGAAAATATATGCTTTTCCTCGGAAATCAATAACTTTACATCAACTCAATCCATTCAACAATTTTCAGCTCTAGAACTCCATTTGAACCTCGAGAAACCATGAAAACTTTACATTCAAATGGCGGTGACGAAAGGGAAGAGTTGAAACCCATAAAGGGTACTCTGCTTACATAAACTCAATCTCAATACCAAATCTCAATCTGCTTACTCAATCTGCAGGAGCTGTTTGGGTGTGCGAAACCACTAACATCACGAAACCACAAACATCACAAAAATGTCAGAAGTTAAAGACAATAATATATAGGTAAGACCAAAAACAGTTCTCTAATGTAAAGTTACTCCATGTAAAAATTTTCAATCCTCTGACTCAATTTGAAGGGTGCTTTGAGGTGCTAGTATCGGTTTTTCAATCTCTTGAAAGGCCCCAGATGCATTTCGTTATCAAAAAAAAATCATGGCCCAGGAGATTCAAAACGGATTTAAAAACTTCACTGTTGACTTTCGAAAAAAAAATACGACTAAAAATTGTGGAATATACCTACCATATAGTCTGGGAATTGAGCTCGCCCGCGCTAGAGAACTTTTTCTCACTCAATTTTTTTGCACCAACTTGTTCATTAAGGTCCTTAGTTAACAAATCTTCATGTTGCCAGGACCAATTAATGCTCAATAATTGTTTAAACAATTTTTTTTAAACAAATTGCAAAATCGAACAATGTGTTTTTAGGTTCTTTGGGTCATTCTGAACAAAAAAGGGTTTCTGTAATTTTTCTAAAATGCATCGTTTTTGAGATATACGCGTTTAAAAGTTCAAAAAACGACGAAAATGGCCATCTTCAGGGCTTTGAAACAGATAGAAAAATAAATAACTTTGATGTTGCTAACGTGGTTAACTAATCTCTAGACCTGCCTTAAAAAAATCCAGAAAGATTTTACCCCATTAATGCATGGCAACCCTTTGGTTTTTCAATGTTTATTAGGTGCGCGCAACGCTTTTTAAGCGCTAAACAACGTGTCGCGCGGGTTGCAGCCATGCAGGCACTTAAGTTTGTACGGTAAGTATATTATATAGGTATTTATATCGGTTATCGCACAACGAGCCTGGATGGTAGCCTGGCTGGTCGCTGGTAGCTGGTAGAATATGAACGTAGTTTCCCGTACGGTACCCCATCAGAAACTACGTTTACATTCTATCAGCGACCAGCCAGGCTACCATCCAGGCTCGTTGTGCGGATACCCTATTTGAAAGTAGCATTACTACTCGATCTCAAAAATACCGACAAGGAAGAGGAAAAAAACGTAACAATAGTAAATAACTCGTCTAACATCTGTCGCACCAACCTTTGTACGAATATCTTTCAATCAATCAATCAGTTTTCGCCGATCATCGAAAGAATTGTTTGTTGCTATGTTCTCTATTTTATTCATGAGAAATTTACGTTACATTCTGACGGAAAAAGCCAACTAATGATGTACTAACTATCTGTTCATATCTTGATCATTTATTGTGTTTTTTTTTGCTCTCACTATCCATGAATGTCTGTAAAGTCATAAGTCAATGTACCTACACTGTCCGTAGTTATATGAATTTTCCATTTGTGTTTTTTAAATTACTACCTATTTTTCATATAGTATTGCCGTTTTTATATTTATTTCGGAGCCCTGAGGAAGTTTATAAAAATAAACGAAACGTCAACAAATCATTGAATTGGTTTTTTTAATAATCATCCCGACCAACAACCTTTGAAATTCTTCATCTATAAATATGTATTTTTGAATGACTAATGAACGTAAGAGAAAAACGTTTATTTCTACTTCACAAAAACGTTGTTGATTATTTTTCAGAATAGATACAGTTCTCGTATTTCGGTTACTGTATAAATTGAGCATTGCCGTCGCCTAGGCTCGTATTCTGTGAGATTCATCGTTATCCCCAGTTTTATTGTCTCCGAAATTACTTTCTTGATTATCATTCTCGTTCAAAGAAATCTTAATATAAAATTTGAGTGTTGTATCTGTGTTCCAGTTAAAACAAAAGGGGTTTATCGTGTCCTAGTTTAACACCTTCTCTGAAGATTTTCATTAATGTAGGTGCTGACAAATTATGCGATCGATTTTAGATTAATTTTTGTCTTCGGAATACCCAACATAATGATATATTCTCGTTTATCATTATACTAGGTTGACTGGAATTTCCTTTTTGTAATATGAAAATATATCAATTATTTCTGAATCAATATCTCATTTTATCTTCATAGACTCCAATATCGAAAAGTATTGTACGATATTTTTATGTGAGTGTCTGAATTTTAATATTGAAAAATATTATTAATATTTGTTAATAGTTATTTATGTACCAAGTACGTTATATAGATCCTCACGCCCGGAGGGTAACTAGATCGTAAGGATCTAGTAACGCACGTGGTGCATACAAGATTTTATTTTTCAAGAAACATTATTTTATTATAATGAAAAATCGATTTTAAAATCGGTTCATTGCTCCTATACTTTTAATTTTTTCTCATAGGAGGCATGTCATTTGTTGATATTTTGATGTTTGAGAATATTTTTGTCATCATATTTATTGAATGTCATTGCTGCTTTCTTTGTGTAGTCTTATAGAATTAATGGAAATGAAAATGAATTTACCTAAGAATATCATAGAAAATACAACTAAAGCTGCGAATAATTCATTGCCGGAGAAATCCAGAGTCGTATACGGCAAGTATTATGAAGTATTTAATCAATGGAAGTTGCTTCATTTCTCCTCGTACAATGAGAGGGCGTTATGATCCATAATGCCCGCTCATAACGCCCTAGGACATAATGAGTGTATTTATAGCAACCGTATCTAAGGTAAAATCAACAAATAATATACAAGTGAAAAATAAAAATTTTTACACAATAAAAATTTTGCATTTCCGAATATTGCCCAAGGAAAGATGCTTCTGATCAAAATATGCAAAATTCAGTCTTATTCGGCTTTCTGGCGTAAAAATTTCAGTTTCTGAAGGAACTTTGCACCCCCAAACCCTCCTAATTGAATAAGAGAATATTGGCAATTTGTACGTCGATCAGGTTCTTGTTATGGAAGTGCTTTTAGATTTAATAATTTTTTTTCTCCAATCGTTGCCTTTTCTATGTAGCTCTTTCTTGTTTTCTCGTAATTTTTTAGGTCTTGCGCTCTTTCATAGCATCTGCAAATTGAGCTGAAGGATATAAATTACTTGAATTGGTTGGTTCTAACAGTTTTTCCTAACCGCCACCATTTAATTGAAGTGGTTTCATGAATTTTTGTGCACTCGATTCACTTCACAGTGATTATTCTCTGTTAGAATAGCATCTTGACCTGCTTCTCACTCAATAAGCGGTGCACTTCGCTGTAGGGATAACCAGAAGGATTTTCCCTATTCAATTCTCACTGTGCAAATCTTCTCTCTGACTGGATAATACGACCTCAGTGACGAAGCTCTGGTGGTCACACATTTTTTAGACGTAATTTCCCCGAATATAATAAAATATAGGTACTGCAATGTATAAAAATATATATTATAGCATGGTGCAGGAATAGTTTTTAAATGCCTTTCAGACCTCCAGAACAACGACTGTCGAAAATATTTTGATGTCTGGTGTGAATATATATGTATATTTAAATATATATATATATATATATATATATATATATATATATATATATATATATATATATATATATATATATAAGTATATATAAGTATATATATATATATATATATATATATATATATATATATATATATATATATATATATATATATATATATATATATAAGTATATATATATATACAGGGTGTCCCACCGGGAAAGAACGCGATCTGTATATGGAAAACTACACTTAGGAAAATTTTGAAAATTTGACAGTATACTGATGTCGATAGGAGCAACTCGAATAAAATATTTTCAAGATGGTGGCACTTCCGGTTATACCGGAAGTAAATACCAACTTGCTTATTTTAAATTGGATACCCTATATATTAATACATTTTTGGATTCTACGAAAGATTCTAGGCAGATTTTATGAATTTGTCTCATACCTAAGTCTAAGCGTTTTTGACATATTTAGGTTTTTATGTCAAAAATGACGATTGCAAGCCCTAATATAATTATTAATTGTTCCTATAAGAATTCCCGTATTACTTACTTTGGGATGAATTCCTTGTTGAAAAAGACTTGCTTTAATAGATTTTGTATAGTATTTGGATAACTAATCATACAGGGTGTTCGAAAAATAAGATCTAAAACGAGATTGAGAAAACTGACGAAAATCAATTTTTTCAAATGGAAACCCCCCATTTTTCTTATTTTGTAGTATTTAGCATTTAAAAAGAAGGTAACTTTGTAAAAAGTTATCTATACCTAAAATTTGAAGTTTTCGAAATATTGCCAATTTAATATTTTTATATGGCGATTTTGCATTTAATCGTGAAACAATTAGATCTAGGATAGCCAAACGAAGATTATTTAAACTTATTTATTATTTATGGACAATGTGATAAATTATTTCAAGAACATGTGATACATGTGCGACCCGATATCCTCATAAACAAAAACCATCACCAAATACTGTTAAACAAATTATAGAAAACTTCAAGAATTTTGGATCCGTAAAGGCGTACAAAAAGAAACCAGTTGTTAACAATGAAAATATTGAAATAGCAATTTTGGGATATTTTGAAGCTTCAATCTTCAAGGCAGATAGCATTAGAATCAGGCTTATCTAAATCGTCAGTTCTAAGAATTTTACGGAAACACAAATATCATCCCTATGCTATCCATATTTTCATTAGTGCAGCATTTAAATGAAAATGATTTAGATAAGCCTTCAAAATAATCTTCGTTTGTATAATTTAACCGGGGTGCCAGTACGATGACTTGAAATGTCAAATACGATCGTGGCTATCCTAGATCTAATTGTTTAACGATTAAATGCAAAATCGCCATATAAAAATTTTAAACTGGCAATATTTCGAAAACTTCAAAGTTTAGGTATAGATAACTTCATACAAAGTTACCTTCTTTTCAAATGCTAAATACTACAAAATAAGAAAAATGGGGGGTTTCCATTCGAAAAAATTCATTTTTGTCAGTTTTCTCAATCTCATATTAGATCTTATTTTTCGAACACCCTGTATGATTAGTTATCCAAATACTATACAAAATCTATTAAAGCAAGTCTTTTTCAACAAGGAATTCATCCCAAAGTCAGTAATACGGGAATCCTTATAGGAACAATTGATAATTATATTAGGGCTTGCAATCGTCATTTTTGTCATAAAAACCTAAATATGTCAAAAACGCTTAGTCTTAGGTAAAGGACATAATACATAAAATCTGCCTAGAATCTTTCGTAGAATCTAAAAATGTATTAATATATAGGGTATCCAATTTAAAATAAGCAAGTAGGTATCTACTTCCGGTATAACCGGAAGTGCCACCATCTTGAAAATATTTTAGCCGAGTTGCCCCTATCAACATCAGTATACTGCCAAATTTTCAAAAGTTTCCTATCTGCAGTTTTCCATATACAGATCGCGTTCTTTCCCGGTGGGACACCCAAGTGAATTTTTTTCCATTCAATTGAATGAATAACTAGAAACTTGGAGAAAAATAATTTTTCTCAATATTTTATATTCACTTTCAATTTCAAATATTGTTCTCTTAATTAGATATTCCATGTCAAATATTCTGCAATTATTTAAGTCATATTAGATTAGTTCATTTTCACAATTTTCAATCGAATAAATAATTCTTCTATCTCGCTTTCACAATAAGACTTTTATCGCTAAAACAGCTATTCGCAGTTTCATAAATATTGAGAAATTCTCAACATATCATTTTGTTCATCCTAACGTGGGATTTCTAGAATTTCGAATTGAAACTTTATTTATTGTACCTTCGAACCTTTTATTTATGTAATATAATTGATAGAAACCTTCATGACTACAGTATAAAATATATTCAAAATTAGAATATATATATATATATATATATATATATATATATATATATATATATATATATATATATATATATATATATATATATATATATATATATATAAATATATGGAAATAATATATGGTAACAGTTTTCGTAAATATTTGGCTGAAGGTTTGCCAAGAACATCTCCATCTGGAGAATAATCTTTCCAAATTATAATCCCCTTGGAATATAATATCGATCATAGAAGAAGACTACCCGTGAGGACTCGGTAGACGGTTATACCGTTTGTAAACCGAGGATTGTGGGTTCGAGTCCCACCTCGCTCTTGGGTGTTGTGTATGTCCGGAATTTAGTGGTTATTTAAGATTGAAATTTGTTGGGTAATGTACATAGTTTACAAGCCCATTGGCCGTTCGGAACCGGCGTTAAACT
The DNA here is from genome assembly GCA_030704885.1 of Cynegetis impunctata. NCBI lineage: Eukaryota > Metazoa > Arthropoda > Insecta > Coleoptera > Coccinellidae > Cynegetis > Cynegetis impunctata. The sequence goes on along the minus strand of JARQZK010002201.1, from coordinate 48,828 downwards.
GTAGGTGCCTCGAGTTAAAAAAAAAAAAAAACTACCCGTAATCCAATTCTAACTAGAACAACTTGGTGATAACCTACTTATATAACGGGTCAAACGGGTCGTCGTCCAGGAAGTCTAAAACTATGCCCGCACCTCGGTGCTGTATATAGCTATATATTTTTTCCCTGCAGATATTTGTATCTCTGGCGGCTATCAAATTAAATGAGCTGAAATTAGGCAATTGGTGTTGTTTCTGATGAGCGAAACTGAATGTTTGGGAGAATTCAGTGAAAATTCTGTGGTTTTCAAATTTTAGGAAATGAAGTGGCGTAACCGAAATTTGTTCAAATTGATTGTAAAAGAAATGGAAGTTAATTATGAACAACATCAATCTCCTAGGGTTTTTTGGAGTATGCCTAGATTATGAACAAATTGAGTTAATGGGTTGAAAATATGTACATATATTGAGTTGATGGTAAGGAAATGTCTCTTGGTAGTATAAAATTTTTACCTTAACGCCACCCTTTTCATGAAGTAATTTCGTGGTTACTGCATGATTTGCGCACCTCTACAGCTTCCGCTGTTGAGTGAAAAATTCCAAAATTGTCATGTCGATTCAGTTAATATTTTTATAAGTTATACTATAGAGGTTTTAATTAATTTCTTTCACAGCCGCAAGTTTTATGTTGAAATTTTGAGCATATTTGAAGGTTTTCGAGGATTACGTATCCCTACAGAAAAGCTAATACAGTTAAATGATCTTTACGTAAGTACAATTAAAGCTAGGATGTTTCTATTATTTATATATTAATGTAGAAATTTTATGAGTTTCCGACCTTCAGGAATCTCTTTAGTCCATATAAACTTCGGAGATTAAGAATTTGTATATACAAATAGAAAAAAACTACTCTCTACAGAGATGGACTCTCTCAGAAGAAGCTGCAGGCGATCTAGACTTGAGAGAGTGAAAAATTAAGTAATTAAAAGAAATATGAACATTGAGAAAGATTTAACTGACGAAATAAAAAAGGAATAATGGACATGGTTCGGTCATACAAAGAGAATGAGCCAAGAAAAATATTAGAGTGGGTACCACCAGAGAGAAGGAATACGAGGCAATAATAGGCCTAGGCCTATTGAATTAGGAAAATTACTTTTTCAAGAGAAAGTATTGAATTTGCATGATAAAACGTTAAGAATTCAATAAAGTCATTTATCTAATTCAATAGGACTGTTATTTCTAACAATTACTAGTAAATAACAATACAATGCAGATATAATTATATATGAATATATATATATATATATATATATATATATATATATATATATATATATAAATATATATATTATATATACCTATATATAGTATATATATATATATATATATATATATATATTATATATATATATATATATATTATATATATATATATATATATATATATATATAGTACCTATATATATTATACTATATATATATATATATATATATATATATATATATAAATATATATAAATATATATATATATATATATATATATATATATATATATAAAGAAAGTCCAATAATTGTAAAATATACTTTGTAGAATAGAGAAACCTATTGTTTTATGTTAAAATTATATACACCTTATGTCACAATTTCCGGACCGGTAGATAATCCAGACATCACAACACATTTTCCAGCGCAGAGAAATGTTTCAGTGAATCCGTGTCCACATTTCGTAGCTTGACAGGGTAGGAACTCCTTTTAATAAGCGGGGATGCCGTCTCCTGGGATGAAGCAATCTAGAGGTGAAATCGCTTTCTATTCGGCTCTCTGGGGCAGATTATTTCGGAGGATACAACATGTGAACATTTCCAATCACTCTCAGTCCCATCAGGGATCCACTAGATCAAACACGGGCGAAACCAATAACAGCAACCCGGATACTGAGTTCCGTCACGAGATACTTGAGTTCAAATCAATTCATCGTGACTTGTACTCGTATGAATTTTCATCAGAAAAACAATTTCGTTGAATGTTTATGAATAAGTCCTAAAATTCAAATATCACATTTAGCCTTTAAATTCTTATTTAAAATGCTGATAGACGAGGACCCTATGAATCTGAGGGTTAGAATATATTTTAACTTTATGTGACGTGTAATAAATATATACTTAACTTAACTTACGTTTATGTGATTTGACAAATATTTCAGTCAATGAATTTTTTTTTATCGTTTCCTTTATTGTTATAATTATAAAACTCATGACTATCATTCTCATTAGCTTTATACCGTCCTAATCTGAAGCTGAACAACTACTGCTAGACAACTCAATATTTACAGTACGGAAAACAACTGTGTACCTGCTGAAAATATATAAACGCAGTTGTTCATCCAATGGTGTAAAAAAGTCAAAAACATTCAAAAGTTACATCTGCATTCGTGAATATATATGGGAATTTCTTTATTAATGATATAGGATCGTGATATCTATCGTTCTCTCTCTCTCTGTTATATATATATATATATATATATATATATATATATATATATATATATATATATATATATATATATATATATATATATATTATATATTATATATATATATATATATATATATAAATATATATATATATATATATATATATATATAATATATATATTAGTATATATATATAAAATATATATATATATATATATATATATATTTTTTTTTTATGATGATCAATTAACTGAACACACTAATCAAATGAAAAGATCATCAGAAAAAAAAAATATATATATATATATTTTTTTTTTTCTGATGATTTTTTCATTTGATTAGTGTGTTCAGTTAATTTCTAATTATTGTGGTCGATCTGCAACACAAAAAATGAAATACTCATTCTTTCATCACTAATTAGCAAAAAAAAAGTGCATTTCGTGTGGCAACTAAATAATGGGACATAGAACAAATTTTCGTTTTTAAAATGTGGTAACATCACCCTCAGAATTTATGATTGCTCTAATTCGGTTTGGCATTGGTTGGATTCAGGATGTGCACAGTTCGGGGCAAATCCATTCCAAATCTGCTCTATTTTGGCTCTTAGCTGTGGTAATGTCCGTTGTGGGCTGTTGCTCAATGACTGTTTCATTTAATGCCATATTGTTTCTATGACATTAAGGTCAGGACTATTGGAAGGTCAAGAAAGAACATTTACATTGTGGTCTCCAAGCCACTTTTTTGTTGTTTTAGCTGTTTAGCTCTTGAAAAATATAGTTTTCACCAATATTAAACGTCATGATACTTGTTAGTAGACTATTTTCAAGTATTTGTTGATATTTCGCTTTTTTATCCAAGATATTTTCGTTTTCCCATAATGGTTAATTATATTTCAGTCGCTACTTCACGTATTGTTTTATTGCAACAATAACTTTTAATGACTAAATTCTAAATTTTTGATCTTGTAGAAATACCACGCATTATTTTGTTCAATATATGCGGTGATTCACTCAATACGATAACAATTTAACTTTAGAATAAATTGACATTGCTTGCTGTATTGTTCTCGTCGCCTATTTCTTTATTCTTGTTTCTTGTTTGACATTTATTTTATACTGCCCCATTATTTAGTTGCCACACAAAATGCACCTTTTTCTTGTTAATTAGTGATGATAGAATAAGTATTTTATTTTTTGTAATGCTGATTGACCACATTTATTGGTAATCAACTGAATACACAGTAATTAAATGAAAAAGTAATTTGAAAAAAATAACTGTAAACTACCTATTAGACCGGGCTCTGGGAAACATTCCGTTTGCAAAAACCGATGACCTCATTCTGATTGATGATTTGAGTAAAGAAAGACTTAACAAATTATATTGTGGAGGTTGCCTGACGGAATTATGGTCCAGTTTTTTTTTCGGCCCTATAATAGGAGTTTTCGATTCCATCGCTGTAGCTGTGGAAAAAATAGTTGTATAGAATGCAAAAAACAATTGACCGTTATTTCTTGAATGGAATATCTCTGTAAGACCCTCACCTATTTGGAAGTGAAGGTTGCCTGACAAGCCAGCTGTCAGTTTTATTGTAAACGCCCTCCACAGCGACTGTTAACTGTTCTTGAATTTTGGAACGGGCTGCGCTGTTCTAAACCGTTAATGACGCTTCAGTTATAGCTAAACGTCATTCTCGTGCGCACTGATTATCATCACATGTACATTTTCCAATTTTTATAATAGTAGTACTCAGAATGATGTGATTTATTTGGTTTTTAAAGTGAAGAAATATCGCTACAATTAATAAATTTGAAAAGAAGAAAATCCAACGCAAAATCATCTTTACTTTGTGATTTACCGGGTAAACTGGTAAACGAACAGAAAAACTGTCATTTGAAACGATTCAAAATGCAGCACATCAACGCAAAGACCAAATTGCGGACAAGTTTGAGAAGTTGTTTGCTCCGACTGCTGATGAACAACACTTCTCGTGGCATAAAAGTTGCATGGCCAGCTACAGCTATATCAGCGGAGAAAAAATTCGTCGTCGTGAAATATCACTGCATAGAGCGCTGGAAAAAAGTGCATCAGGCGTGACTGGCCACTCAACTGAAAGGACCCGCAAGTCAAAGAGAAGAAGCAGCGAATCGTCGAGTAACTCATGCTGTTCCAATTGTGGTCATACGACGAAAACCAAAATTACAAAACTTCATCTTTCAACTGAAATCGTCGAAGAAGGCTGCAGCCCAAACATATTCGTGAAAAAATTCCTTAGAACCAATACATGAGCCTCTGAACTTTCCAGTTTTGTTTCGCTGTGACTGTGGAAAAAAACATTGTTTTTTCTTTGTTTGTTCTTGTCTATTAAAAGGTTGTTTGAGTAAGGTTTTAAATAAAAAACGGCATGATCATAATACAATACAAATTTAACCTTAAAAAAAAAGTGATTCATGTATTGATAAGTACTGAAAAATAACATTTTCCAATATGCAGGTAAGTTTTGACAATTATTGCCGATGCATTTGCAAAGGTAGATACAATTAATTTGCAAGGCCTGATTAAAGAATTTGGCAATGGCGGTTTTGCCATTTGCACCGGGTACAGCTTTCCATCTCGTCTTTCATAACCAAATTGGAGAATGTTCAGTGGCTCATGTATTGGTTCTAAGGAATTTTTTCACGAATATGTTTGGGCTGCAGCCTTCAAGCAATGTAAGATTTTGTTAATGAAACGTAATTCCTGTAACACGATTTGTGATATTGGAAGTTTTTGCCTAACAAATCTTCCAGTGTTTCGTAGATACAAAATTTTGTGAACACTTCATCGTGTGTCGATGCGAAGGATTGAAAATTAGCGTTGTTGCTGATATTTCAGTTGAAGAATAAAGTTTTGTAATTTTGTTTTTCGTCGTATGGCCACAAATGGAACACCATGAGTTACTCGACGATTCGCTGCTTCTTCTTTTTGACTTGCGGGTCTTTTCAGTTGAGTGGCCAGCCACGCCTGATGCACTTTTTTTCCATCGCTCTATGCAGTGATATTTCACGACGACGAATTTTTTCTTCGCTGATATAGCTGGCCATGCAACTTTTATGCCACGAGAAGTGTTGTTCATCAGCAGTCGGATCAAACAACTTCTCAAACTTGTCCGCAATTTGGTCTTTGCGTTGATGTGCTGCATTTTGAATCGTTTCAAATGACAGTTTTTCTGTTCGTTTACCAGTTTACCCGGTAAATCACAAAATAAAGATGATTTTGCGATGGATTTTCTTCTTTTCAAATTTATCAATTGTAGCGACATTTCTTCACTTTAAAAACCAAATAAATCACATAATTCTGAGTACTACTATTATAAAAATTGGAAAATGTACTTGTGATGATAATCAGTGCGCACGAAAATGACGTTTAGCTATAACTGAAGCGTCATAAACGGTTAAGAACAGCCCAGCCCGCTCCAAAATTCAAGAACAGGTATGAGTCGCTGAGGAGGGCGTTTACAATAAAACTGACAGCTGGCTTGTCAGGCAACCTTCACTTCCAGATATGTGAGGGTCTTACAGGGATATTCCAGTCGAAAAAAAACGGTCAATTGTTTTTTGCATTTTACACCACTTTTTTTCCACAGCTACAGCGATGGAATCGAAAACTCCTTTTATAGGGCCGAAAAAAAAACTGGACCATAATTCCGTCCGGCAACCTCCACAATATAATTTGTTAAGTCTTTTTTTACTCAAATCATCAATCAGAATGAGGTCATCGGTTTTTGCAAATGGAATGTTTCTCAGCGCCTGCACACACATAATTGATGTATTTTACTTTGTCCCAATATATAGTTGTTAGGGCTCGTATATATATATATATATATATATATATATATATATATATATATATATATATATATATATATATATATATATATATATATATATATATATATATATATATATATTTATATTTTTATATATATATATATATATTATATATACTATATATATATATATATATATATATATATATTATATATATCATATATATATATATATATATATATAAATATATATATATATATATATATATATATATATATATATATATATATATATATATATATATATATATATAATTTATGTATATATAATATTTATTCATATCAGAACAACGTAAATTTATTAATTATATGAAAATAAACAAACAACATCACAAATAATGTTAATGGATCTGTTTTCTGACGTTATTTTTTACATAGAAGAATGATGTCAACCACATATGCCACAGTTGAAGCGTAGACATTTCATGAGACGTGTTCTCGCTACGGAATTTTGTCTTTTCGATGTAAACGTTGAATTGGTGGTTTCCAATACTTTGGTGGAGGGCGCTATGGGTTGATATTCATTCAGTTTTTTATGACCGTTATTTGTATTGGGGAACAATTAGAAATTTGTTAATTCACTTCGAGTCGAATAAGTTGCACTAAGGAGATCTAATACGATAAAAACAGCTGTATGCAAATTTTGAGGCAGGGTGACGACGTTTTTTTCAATTCACAGTTGGATTGTGAATGAAGATTTCGCTTCACGAAATACATATATCTAGCTGTCCTGGAATTTAAATTGCCCATAGTCAACTTGTTTATTTTTCATGATCTGATTGGCAAATGGTTTTTTTCGCAGGAAACTCTGAACTCCTCGACGCTATAATGAGGTTCACACCTTAAAATCAATTCAAGAATACCAACCCTGAAGGTTTCGAAAAGGTATATGACCCGAAATCTTCTAGTAAATAATTGAATAATCTGATTCCACAATATCTATATCACATATTCCACATATTCTATACCCCTTTCCCGAAATATAGTTTTATGGAACACCCTATATATGTAGAGACTATATGCTGTGAGGATGTTTGCCTTCATACATATAAGCCATGACATGTTTGAAGATCTGAGAAAAGTTCCCAACGATCATGTTTGTGAGATGAAAATACTATCCATCCAAAAAAGTTTTTAATATTTTAATACTTTCTATTGACGTTTAGTTTTCTTAATATTTTTCAAATATTTTTAGTAGTTGACACCTAAAGCAAGTTGAATAAGCATTAACAATGAAATATGAAAACAAACAACTATAAATATTGAGTGTACTAAGTTTGTTGAAACGTGATGTACCATGTTTTCCAACTTTATGAAGCTTTTGTTCGAATTCTGAAAATTTTCCTGAAGATCCTAAGCTCTGCAATAAGGCAAGTGTATATTTCTATTAATTTTTCTGATGAATATTGATATTTTTGAAGGAAAAAGAATTTTTTTTTCATTTTTACTTGCGGACGGTTTTTTTGAGACTGAAATGTGAATCTCTACATATTTTTCCAACATTTTTTCATCTATTTTTGCTCAAGTTTCAGATAAGCCAAAACTACTCATCATCGTAAGATGTTAATGTTAATGAAATTATGTTATTCAATAATTTAATGTTTATTGAGTATTGAAATATATGAATTTTTTTGGTTATGCAATAAATTTAACATACCTAGTCAAACAATATGCGTATACATAAAAAAAATTGTGAATGATTGAAATTGAATCTTCATATTATTCAATCGTGCAAACCAATGACTCTTTAGAAGTAAAATTGTGATATTGAATTTTTTTATTTAATATTTCTTACTCTCAACTAAATTCACTATTTTTGATATGAAAATATTTAACTTTCTGAGCCATTCTCACTAAGTTATACTTCCTTAGAGAAGAATTTATATCCTAAGACTATTCAAAGAACTTGAGAGAAATTTATTTTCACACTACTCGATCAGAGAAGTGTCAGCTCACATCGATTGAGAAGATAGAACTTTTTTTGATGTTTGCAAACTTTAATACGCGGAACATGAATAAATCCACACGATATGACAAACATGGTTTCCTGCAAATTGCTTTAGAGTGAGTCGATAAATATAGCAGTGAGGCAGATGGGTCTAGACGGGGATGATTCACATAATAATTTATCTAGATGTTATAAGATTTTCACTTTATTTATAATTAAATGCTTCTCGCTTCCTGATGGTATATTCTTAATTTTTAGTATCTAGTATTTTATTCGAAAATAATAGGCTACTGAACTATATATATAACTATATTTCGAAATATAACAGTAAGGCGCGGAAGTTATGTTTAATACCGTTTGATATCATGACTTTTGACGTTTCTTGGATGTCTGATATATATATATATATATACTATATATATATATATATAATATATATTATATATATATATATATATATATATATATATATATATATATATATCATATATATATATATATATATATAGTATAATCTCTTGATAATTATAGAGCAATAAATAACAGGCGCTTGTTGAATCTTGAAAAACTCGATTTTATTAAAAAGTTGACGTTTCGCCAAGACATTCGTGGCTTTATCTAAAATTTTTGTTATCGCTAATAATTATCAAGAGATTAGTAATAGTTCCCAGGCAACAACAATTCGAATAAATAATTATATATATATATATATATATATATATATATATATATATATTTATATATATATATATATATATATATATATATATATATACCGAGGAGCCGTTAGCTCCCGGCCGGCCAGCTCCAAGCGACACTTTTCCACCACGGTCATATTCATGGAGCTGTTAGAGTTTTTAGGTTACTTATTCGAACAAAAATATATACACGATAGGTACTTTCTTTTCTCTATGTAAACATCTAATTTTTCTTCTTGGCCGCCCATTGACTGTGCCCAAAAAAAAATATAAATATTGGTTCGATCGCAATGATTACTTATATTTGGAGCTGGCCCTTTTGAATTCATATATCCAAACACAAAATTTTGTATGAAAAGTACCTTTTTTTCTCTATGTAAACATCTAATTTTGGTTCTTGGCCGGGCATTATTCAAGCCAGAAAAAATTATAAATATTGGTTCGACCGCTATCATTATTTATATTCCGTCTCATGGAGCTGGCTGTTTTGAAGTCACATATCTAAACGGAAAATTTTGCATGGAAAGTACTTTCTATTTTCTATGTAAACAACTAATTTTGGTTCTTGGCCGGGCATTATTTAAGCCAAAAAAAATTATAAATATTAGTTCGACCGCTATCATTATTCATATTTCGTTTCATTGAGCTTGCCCTTTTGAAGTCACATATCCAAACGGAAAATTTTGTATGGTAAGTACTTTCTTGGCCGGGCATTACTAAAGCCAAAAAAAATATAAATATTGGTTCGACTGCTATGGTTATTCAAATTTCGTCTCATGGAGCTGGCCCTTTTGAAGTCAAATATCCGAACCAAAAATTTTGTATAGAAAGTACTTTCTATTCTCTATATAAACATTTAATTTTGGTCCTTGGCCGGGCATTATTTAAGCCAAAATAAAGTATAAATATTGGTTTAACCGCTATCATTATTCATTTTTCGTCTCATGGAGCTGGCCCTTTTGAAGTCACATATCCCAACGGAAAATTTTGTATGGAAAGTACTTTCTATTCTCTTTGTGAACATCTAATTCCGGTTCTTGGCCAGGCATTATTTAGGCCAAAAAATATTATAAATATTGGTTCGACCGCTATCATTATTCATATTTCGTCTCATGGAGCTGGCCCTTTTGAAGTCTTCCAAACGAAAAATTTTGTATGGAAAGTACTTTCTCCACGATCTTCACAGAATTCGCCAATTCTGATATCAAATTTGATTACAGAATGCTGGAATTCTCTCTCTTGAGATTGAAGAAATATTCTGCCACACCTCTGCCCCTATGCAATTTAAATGTATTTGCTTTCTCTCCCTTGTGATAGAATAATATTCTCACACTGGCTAGCAATAATAACATTAGCCTTGACGCAGGTGATTGACATCGTAGTGGCAAATTTGAGTAAATGTCAAAATTATTGCTGTCACGTTTTCATTCGAAAATATAATAAGTAGCATGAATTTATTCAGTGATATATTTAAAATTTTTGATCTTGGAGAAAGTATAGTCTGCTACTCGGTTAGAATGAAAATTCGTGATGCTCGTGGTTCCTCTCGCTCGCCTTCGGCTCGCGCTCGGAACTTTTCCAATCGCATCGAATTTTCATTCTAACCTTGTTACAGAATATACTATTCTATTCTCTATGTAAACATCTAATTTTGTTTCTTGGCCGGGTATTATTTAAGCCAAAAAAAATTATAAATGTTGGTTCGACCGCTATCATTATTCATATTTCGTCTCATGGAGCTGGCCCTTTTGAAGTCACATATCCGAACGGCAAATTTTGTATGGTAAGTACTTTCTATTCTCTTTGCAAACATCTAATTTCGTTTCTTGGCCGGGCATTATCTAGGCCAAAATAAAATTATAAATATTGGTTTGACCGCTATCATTATTCTTATTTCGTCTCATGGAGCTGGCCCTTTTGAAGTCACATATCCAAACGGAATATTTTGCATAGAATGTGCTTTCTATTTTCTTTGTGAACATCTAATCTTGGTTCTAGGCCGGGCATTATTTAAGCCAAAACGGCCAGCTCCATGAGACGAAATAAAATAATGATAGCGGTCGAACCAATATCTGTATATATTCTTTTTGACTCAAATGATGCCCGGCCAAGAACCAAAATTAGATGTTTACATAGAGAATAGAAACTACTTTTCATTCAAAATTTTCCGTTCGGATATGTGACTTCAAAAGGGCAAGCTCCATGAGACGAAATATAAATAATGATAGCGGTCGAACCAATATCTATAATTTTTTTTGCTGAAATGATGCCTGGTCAAGAACAAGAATTAGATGTTTACAAAGAGAATAGCAAGTACTTTCCCTACAAAATTTTTCGTTCGGATATGTGATTTCAAAAGGGCTAGCTCCATGAGACGAAATATGAATAATGATAGCGGTCGAACCAATATTTATACTTTATTTTGGCTTAAATAATGCCCGGACAAGAACCAAATTTAGATGTTTACATGAGGAATAGAAAGTATATTTCATACAAAATTTTCTGTTTGGATATATGACTTCAAAAGGGCCAGCTCCATGAGACGAAATATAAATAATGATAGCGGTTGAACCAATATTTATAATTTTTTTTGGCTTAAATTATTCCCGGCCAAGAACCAAAATTGGATGTTTACATAGAGAAAAGAAAGTACTTATCGTGCATAAGTTTCCGTTTGAATAAGTAAGGCCGGCCGGCAGCTAACATCACCTCGGTTGTGTGTGTGTGTGTGAATTCTTTAATATTTTACAATACATCTTGGCATCTGCAGTGGCTACCATTGAACCAAATAAACTGAAATTGGGTATCCATCTAGGTTTGCTCTCAAAGCAGTACAAAACAATCAGAAAACTTTGGCATCTCAAATAATATTTGAGGAAGGGAGTGGCAGGAAGGTGCATGATGGGAGGTTTTTTAAACTAGTGGCAAAATATGTGAAAACTAACAATGACCAACATATTCGAAATTCAAGCTTCTATGGATATTTGAATGGAGCTACAACATCCTGTTTTTGGAGAATTTTTGCACCCAAGAAGTTGCGTTAGATAATTGACAATTTGTCTGTGTACTAAGTTTATATTAGAGTAGTGCTTTTTTGGGGTACAGCTTCTTTCTCGCGAATTAGATACCATTGGTATGTGAAAATTTCCTGTTTTTCCGTGGTTTTTGAGATTTTGCTCACGTCCATAGTTCAATCAGATTCAGTTATAAGCATAAGGAGATCCAACTCTTTTAAAGTTGACATTCCAAGGGTTGCTCCCTTCACAGCCCCACAAAGTTGCCTAAGTGTGTAAAGGATTTCCATGTAATAAAGTACAGAAATAATGAAGAAATACGACCTTGACTGTACTGCTCATGCGTTTTCATATTATATAAATATTTTTGTGCTCACACATATTTTAGTTTAAACTAGCATGTACTGTTGATAAATGAACTAGGTACCCATTCTTCTCAATAAAAACTGACCTCGAAGGAAAATTTTGTATGGATTCTCCAATGAGTCCCATCCTTGAATATATTGAAGGATATAATACAATATATAATAAAGGAAAATAATAATCAAATTAATAAATCAGATTCAAAGAGTCTCCATGGAAATATCACCTTCAATATCACATATTGTCGGAATGGAGTCATGAAATGAAGTATTATCATATTCTCTTGTTAGTCGAGTCGGGCTGACATTAAAATTATCAAAAAATGATAAAAAAGAGTAGCTGCAATTTTATGACTGATTTGACGACGTAATATCATATTAAGTTCTATTTTATGAAATGCAACGATTTTCAAGTCTGGAAAATTGTTTATAACAACGATTTTGTGCAAAAAAAGCGTATTTTTTCAATTTTTCGATTATATTTCGGAAACTATAGGTTATGGAGAAAAGTGCTTCATAGGCCAAATAATTGTCATTGAAAAATCTTCCGAACTAGGCCTGCTAAATCAAAATCGGTTGATTTGTTTAAAAGTTATAGCAAATTTAAGGCTAAAAAGGCGTTTTTTAAAAAATTATTATAAACAAATAATTAAACATTCTATTGTTTCATTAGGACCGTAAAAGTGTGAGTTTTCATGTACTTAAAAATTGTGCGCAAGGTGGGCGATGTGCTATGAATAGTTGTTGCACAATTCTATTTGTTTATCCCGTTTTTGTAAAATGGACCCAATTTCAACCGTTTATTGTGGGAAAAGTTATCAACTCACAGACCTCTAGAAGGTCTCATTTCAAAGGTAATACAGTCTACTTGTTAATTTTTCTCCGGAAACTATTTAAAAATTAGCAATAAACAAATGTTACATTTTGAACCGTTTTTTCCTTATAAATAAATACAATAATTTGCAAAGTATAAGGAATATGTGTTCATCAGTAGTACCTTTGGAAAGCAGTTAAAAAAATACACATTAAAAAAAAAAAGAAGTTTGATGATCGGCTTCATATTTCTCACGCAGCATCACAGACCAAATCAAATAAGAAGTACGGTCGTCAAAAGTATGTAAATATTATTCCTTACACAAACTGTATTCTTGTTAATAGTTCAACTAAGTTGTGGTGAAGCTATATTTTTACTTAAAGTATACTTTATTGTAGTCATGCATAACAGAAAATTTTCAGAATTATTAATAATGCAAAAAAATCAATGAATCATTTAAGCAACACTTTTTTCCGCAGATTAAATACATTTTGAGTATATGAAAATTGCGCCATTGTTATTTTTTCATCGAGCTACGCCAGATTAAAAAAAAGAAGGTTCTACGATAATTAAAACCCGAGATAATGCGAATTTTTTTTGTCCGCTCGATTTTGAAGCTCCGCATCGCGCGCGAGAAATTCAGGCGCTGCGACTTTCTCTCACCCCCACCACTCGGCTCTCGTGAAGCGCAGAGAATGTTACCTTGATATATTGCTCTCGGAATTAAATAATTAACAATAAAAGTTTATGCAAAATGTCGGATCATAAAGTTGGAAATGTCGCCTACCAAATGTGAAAATTTCAGCTCAAAATGTTAATAAACAACGGAGTAATGATTTTAAAAAAAAAGCTATCTTGATTCCTAGAGGTCGTAGAAACTTTTTTTTTAAATGTATGTTTTTTTAACAGCTTTCCAATGGTACTACTGATGAACACATATTCCTTATACTTTGCAAATTATTGTATTTATTTATAAGCATAAAACGGTTCAAAATGTAACATTTGTTTATTGCTAATTTTTAAATAGTTTCCGGAAAAAAATTAACTTTCTGAGATTGACGATTACAAGTATACTGTACTACCTTTAAAATGAGACCTCCTAGAGGTCTGTAAGTTGATAACTTTTCCCACAATAAACGGTTGAAATTGGGTCCATTTTACGAAAACGGGATAAACAAATAGAATTGTGCAACAACTATTCATAGCACATCGCCCACCTTGCGCACACTTTTTAAGTACATAAAAACTCACACTTTTACGGCCTTAATGAAACAATAAAATGTTTAATTATTTGTTTATAATAATTTTAAAAAAAACGCCTTTTTAGCCTTAAATTTGCTATAACTTTTAAACAAATTAACTGATTTTGATTTAGCAGGTCTAGTTTGGAAGGTTTTTCAATGACAATTATTTGGTCTATGAAGCACTTTTCTCCATAACCTATAGTTTCCGAAATATAATCGAAAAATTGAAAAAATACGTTTTTTTTGCACAAAAACGTTGTTATAAAAAATGTTCCAGACTTGAAAATCGTTGCATTTCACAAAATAGAACTTAATATGATATTACGCCTTCAAATCAGTCATAAAATTGAAGCTACTCTTTTTTTTTTCTTCAAATGTCAGCCCGACCCGACTAAATGGAGTCATGAAATGAAGTATTATCATATTCTCTTGTAGGGATTATAATAATATAGGCATTATCATTATTAAGGTACGTTTGATCCGTTAGTATAACATTGCTCCCTATTCCATATAGGCTGTGCTACTGAATAAATCGATCCTGCATAGATTTAATGAAACGTTTTTTCATTCTTCAATGTAATCAAATTGAATGAGTAACAGAAAACCCCAAAAAAATCTGTATGGTTGACAAAAGTAAAATATGTATTTCATTCGGACACCCGATATTTCAGAAAATATTTTAATTTTTTTTATGTTTTTTGAAATTTGTGCTTTCTAACATCAATTTGCTTCTATCAGTTGCTTGCAGAGAATATTCATGATGGACAAAACTGTAACTAATGTATGGAGTTAAAAATAAAGAAAAAATATATTTTTAGAAATAATGAACCGAAATATCGCAGGAAAAGAATTTATGGCTCTGTTTTTTTTTGCTCAAAATGAATTGAAGATACAGGTTGCATTTTTTGATTTCATATATGAATAAAATTGAAGATTATAAATAATCGACATATGAATATGAAATTTATGTCCACATTCCTATTTTAATGAACGTGAAGCTTTCAACAGAATTCAGTTATAATATCACAAGAGCATCGAAAATAATCGATTATACTGCCGAGCCACGAGACTTCTTTTGCGAAACATTTATTTTTAAGAAAATACGTCGAGTGACGAGGTCAGTATAATCGATTATTTTCGATTTCTCGAGCGGTATTCGTTACGATTATATAACGAATAAAAAATATTAATTTTTTTTGACAAACGTCAAAACACCGACAATATGAAAACATTCACATTTTGACACGAGGCGAAACACCAAAACGATTATATCACGTCGTCAAGGGTATATTCACTTATCAATACGCAGTAGTATGCAAAATTCACGGATTCTATCGGCTTATTCATACATGAGTTTTATAATCATAATAAAACCGGCCAAATGAGAGTCGGACTCGCGCACGAAGGGTTCCGTACCATTGACTGTGCCCCCCTTAAATATTCATTTTATTTCAATTTCATGATTTATTATCAAAGTAAAAATACAATTGATTATTTTGTGAATATTTGAAGTGCGTACCTGTTGCTATTATTGATATTGAGCAAAAAAATCGCGTTTGTTGTATGGGAGCCCCCATTAAATATTTATTTTTGTTTGTTTTTAGTATTTGTTGGTATAGCGGCAACAGAAATACATAATTTGTGAAAATTTCAACTATCTAGCTATCGCGGGTCTTGAGATACAGCCTGGTGACAGACAGACGGACGGACAGACAGACAGCGAAGTCTTAGTAATAGGGTTCCGTTTTTACCCTCTGGGTACGGAACTCTAAAAACAGATATTTGAGTTCAGAATACGATGAGTATGATTGAAACCCGCAAAATGAATTCTATTAACATTCCAAAATTGAGAAGAAGTTATTCATATCTTAGGTACCTTGAAAATTAATTCTGTTCAACCAAAGTAAGTCTACCGTTATGGTCTGAAACCTAGCAATGTGAATAGCAGGCATAATAAAAAAGTTCAACTTTCAAACATAAAGACAATAAAAATAGTTCAAATTTCGATATAAATTGGGCATGTATATAAAATTACAATAATTTATTTTTTCTTCAAACGTCATATAAGTGATAACTTTTGTGACGTTCCTCAATGACATTAAGTGTGATTTATATGACTAGGAGTATAAGTACTTATACTCCTAAGCGTATAAACACATTATAGTACTATGAATTTATTCACAATGGTATTTATTATTTATTCGTAATATTTATAGTAAAAGTACAATTATGAAGATTTGCATCATTTAAGAATCCTCCACTTCTTGCAATATCAGTACTATTCATAACAACTTTTCCAGAGTGAACGGCATTTACAAATCCATTACTTGTATCGGGTTCATTAAATGAAGATTGTTCGAGATTTTCCGCGGAGCTAGGTTGAAGAATTCTCTTAGCAATTTTGGTTTTACTTTGCACAGAGTCTTCGATGTACCCTTCGGCAACTGCATCAGATTTCCAACCCCCATGCCTTTTCAGCGTAGTGATATCCACCCCACTATCAACAAGCATTGTTGCGGAAGTTCTTCTTAAGCAATGCCCTGTATATTCTTTCCAATTTGGAATCTTCAGATACAATGGCACGTCTTTTGCTACACTACCAATTTTATGGATACCCATAACAGCTTTATTACATTTCCCATTTTGATATTTCAAAAAAAAACGTCGTTCCCTAAAATCGGCAGGGCGCAAATTAACGTACTTCCTATATTTGCTCAGATATTCATCACCCAGGACGTTGAAGGTTCTACTCTTATTAGTTTTAGTGTTGGGAATGTTTATTAGCAGCAAAGAACCCATATCTTCAAGATCATCAACTGTGATATTCACTAGTTCATCGCAACGACATGCCCCAGATATTCCAAATATCAAAACTACCTAAAAAATTAAGTGTTGGTTAGCACAATGTGAAACAAACAAAATGAAATTTTATTACCTTCATCGCCTAATACTTTTCATCTGGGGCTTCACACAAAAATTTGCTGAACTGTTCCCTTGACAAGACTCTCGATTTCTTTGGCTTATAACCTTCTCCTTGCCTTTTTAAGAATGCACGCAAATTGTTGTATTTTTCAATGTTCACATTATGCTTCGAATTCAACACAGACCTTATCATTGAATAATGAGCCCACAAACTAGAACTCTTCATTTTCAGTGCCATTTCGGTAAAATATGCCAACAAAACGTTCTCAGAGTATTGCACTACTTTTTTTCCATTGCACCATTTGTTGAACTTAACAAACGCAGCTTCATATACTGCAGCAGATTTCGTCGGCAGCAAGTTTTGTATAGCTATTCTAGCTGCCTCTACCACCTCGGGAGGATCATTACACATTTCTAAACTCATTTTCTTCACCGAATTTGAAATGTTTGTTTTAATGGATGTCAAACAAGTACGTATCCATGACAACGATACGAAAAACGCAATATACAGTGAAATAAGTTGAAGATTCAATCTTGTTATCTTTATTAAAAAATTCGTTTCCTTTGATTGTTTTATTTCGAATGAAATTATGCACGTTTGAAGAAAAAATAGTATATGATATTCGGAGAATAAGATACTTTATGTGCTTCGCATGGATTGTCTGACTCACTACGTTCGTCAGACAAACTTTCCACGCTCAGCACATAAAGTATCACTTATTCTCCTAATATCATAATATACTATTTGTACTAGCTAAACAATTGTAGTTCTCTAAAAAAATATATGTCATTTTTTGATCATAAATAGATAGATCTGAGTATAAATATTCATTTTGATAGGTAGTTCGTAAAAGGCATGGGTTTAATAGTGTAAAAGGTCGGTAGTTCAGGTCCGAAGAATGAATGATTTGAAAAAACATCCGATTATCCAATCCATATTCTTCATAATAGTGAAAGCTACCAAATCAATCGTTCAGAGCTGAACTGAAAATTACACTACCCATACCTATTCTTAAGTATTTACTGTGGACTTCGAAATAAAAAGTATGGAAGAATTGGAAAATATTCAAAGAAAAAATAAAAAATATAGTCAATTGAACTGCTTGAAATAATTTTTAGAGCCCATTCGAAGATTATACAAGGAATTGATAGTTTCTTTGAAGAGAATTTAATGTTTGTAGTAAAAATAACGAAAATGAGAGACATTAAAGTTTTACAAGAAATTTCGACTTATCGACATTACCAGTAAAATAAAATGTGATTTATGACCATTCTTCGTTCTGATTCTAAATAAAATGATCCTACTGCTACTGCTACGAAATTAAACCGAACTGTTTGGTTACTTTAAATAGACTAGGAGATTTGTGAGCTGATTATATTAATCTGTAAATCTATCATGTTATAGATTCAATCGAGGGTTAGGAAATTTTCCAATATATCTCACATTTTTCATTACCTGTAATTATTGTGTCCTCAACTAGAAAAAAGGGAGAAAGTGCTCTCGGAAATCAGTTAGAAAAATGAAGAATCATTCGTCCGCATTTATAACCATAAATTTGACTATTCAGAATATACAGCCATATCGTAAGGGAACATATTCATACTACGTGACACATTTTTTACAATTTTTTATTCCCCCCTCAGTGTTGCCTTGACATCTACAAAACCAGTAAGCAAAGCAATCTAGTTATACTTTTCTTCACACCTTATCCTTTCTAAAAATATCATCTTAATTCTATCGTTTGAACACCGTTTTTGTTTTATTCGGAGAAAAGCACTTTTTGTGGCTCGACTGAAATTTTCTCGCATTTATTCTCGCCACAAAAAGTATCACTTTTACTCCTAATAAAACAATATACTCACTATTTATTATTTCGAAAAAAGGATTATCCACAAAGTAATTGCAAGCAAAGGAACAAATTTGTTCCAATTGGAAAGAAGGACCTAAACATTCTAATATGAATGTGATTGTTCTGCATATTTTATGATTCAATGTAAACATGTGCTATCAATATTCAAACGTCGTATTTCTCCCGAAAATAACAGACTATCGCCCTGAAGGTATCGAAAGTCAACAGTGAGGTACCCAAGCAGCTTTTTATTTCGTTTGATTCATCCTCGGCTAAGATTTTTCATATTTCTTTTATATTTGATACATATTTTTCTTCCGCCTTCTTTGCTGAGGTCATCCAGTGGCGAAAATATTGATCAGTGTCTGTTTCAAATTTGACACTAGAACATGTAAGTTATCAAAGTCAAAAACATGTCAAGTCGTTATATGGTGCTCTGCCAAAGCAGACGATCTCATTTGTACCTGCAGTCATTCTTGTGTTGAACAATGCGTTTACTGAAAATTGCGTGGTTTGAACTACATAGCAGCTAGTACACTTCAAACACGACATCTTGTAAATAGTATCGTTTTTGAAACTTTTTGGTTGATAAAGAGGATATCATTCATCTGATAATTTCATTATATTACTTTATGTCAGAAAACGGCTTGAATAAACTACACGCATCAATCCAAATATTTCTGAAAACTCTGAGCATTTGATGTTTGACTTAGTGACCTCTTCGTATAGTCCGTCAAAAATATTGAAATCAAATATTTGATGTCTCAAAATATTCTCTGGGTAATCATTATTCACAAACATATCAAAAAAAATTTTCAAATTATTATCGAGAATGCTCTCACCACTAATGTGCGTGATACTTTTTATCGCAACCACAATATTATACTAACTGAGATTGAATTCTCGCACATCACTTGGTGAAACATCATAAAGAATAAAGTATAAACTTTAGAATAAAAAACACTTGGCTTATGTTTCACTATATGAATATATCTAGATACTGCATTTAGCAGTAACGAATAGTCGTTTAGCAGTAACGAATAGTCGACATGTTTCCATCTTATCGATAAGCTCATTGGGAGAAAACGAATAATGTATCTGTTGAATTCAATATACCCCACGCAAACTATTAATGAAGAACAAAAATACTTCCCTATGAATTATGTGCCGAATTTGAGTAGCCAAATTTGTAACAGACTATCGAAAAATAACGTTAAAACAATTTGTACAAATAAAAGAAACATGAAGTCATTCTTGATCAATAGTAAAGAAAAATCTAACATCGGAGAAAACAGTGGTGTTTACAAAATATTTTGCATCGAATGTCCTGCTTTCTATATTGGACAAACAGGAAGGAATATAAACATTCGTGTTGAATAACATAAAAAGTCAATTTTACAAAATAAAAATACCACTGGCATCTCTGAAAATTGTATATAATTCAATCATTTCCTGGATTTCAACAAAACCAAATTGTTACATTGAGGTAACAAAGGAAAACGCCTTGACCTTCTTGAAATTCTCGAAATAAGTTTCGCCCATAATAGTCAATTACCCCTTGTAAACTTACAAATTGATTTTCAGGTATCACCTTTGCTTTTGTCTGTTTTATGAAATAAGATGTAATACTCTCTTGTAGTCAGTCTTGATAATGAGTTCATAACTAGAAACATGTCGACTATTCGTTACTGCTAAATACAGTATCTAAATATTTTTCTATAGTGAAACATAAGCCAAATGTTTTTTATTTTGAAGTTTATACTTTATTCAATATTATACTTCTGTTTGTTGGGATGATTGGATCAAAACTTATGGAAACTACCAGATGTAGTTGGTTTCTGGTATCAGTCCAAAATAATAACGTTGTTATCGGATCGAATCGATTTACTTGATATTGATATCAACATATTCTTCTACGTCTCTTACTCTTAGAATTCGGTCCTTAGCGTGGTTCACCTTTTGTATGTTCTCACTTTAGCCTCCCTTTTTAGTTATATATTTTTTAAATTTCATTTCACTTTCCATGCCGACGATGTGAATACCGGTATGATGTAGTGCTTAAAAATAATTTTACAATAATTTGAATTTTAATGTGACTGTTTTGTTTCTGCCTTTAATTGTTCAAATTCGGTGATGATGGCATTTATAATTTACTCTCACTGAATTTGTTCTGAACATGTGCACTTTTGTTGTTAACGTCAAGATTAAATTTGTTTTCAGATCTTTGCATACAATCTCATGGACACAGTAAGTTAACTGTTGTTTTTTCCACTATCTGTCCTAGTTCACTTTGTAATAATATCGTAGCATTCCCTGATGATGACAATAAACATTGTCGAAATATTGGAAAAAGTGTTATAAGAGTATACTTCCTGCATGCTGCGTACCCAACGAGTTTTCTCTTAGCTTTATCCTAACTGGTCAGCAAAGACTTCCTCTTTCTTATATTTGCATATATATTTACATATATATGCAATTTCTATCAATATTATAGTTGTGAAACATGAAGTAGGTATTGTTACAATTTTCCTATTATATTGATTTGTTCATGCAAAAAATTATTCATCAGACTATATTGAGAAATTGTGGGGTTTACCACAAAATGATTATCTACTGGATTTACATATTGGTTATATTCAGCAACGTTTCTCAAAATTGTTTCATTTGCTTCTTCAGGCTTAAAACGGTTTTCATCCTTAAAATTCGTACAACAGTTCGAACAGTTTGGTTAGGTTAAGATGTTTGTTGCACATTTTACCAGATAATTAGATGCCCTGTTTTCAAAGGAATATGAGTCCACGTGTTGAATGAATGATAAATGATAGAAGTATATGGTTTTGAATTGATGACTTAAGGATTGATATGTTTTATAAAAGTAATTGATGTTTTAATTTTCATATTTTAGTACAATTGTACGAATCTAAAGAATAAGAATATTTTTAGGCCTGAAGAAGTAGATGCAACAATTTTGCGAAACGTTGCTGAATATAAATACTATATAAATCCAGTGTACAATGAATGGAACGAAGTTCCTTATGGCAGGCTTGGAAGAGATAGAGATTTCGCTGCGAGACCAAACTGAAAAATATGCGAGACTAAAAGTGTGACGGAAGTAGACTGACGAAAGTCATTTAGTTAACACAAGCGAATATTGTATACCTTTCTCTTTTTGTATACATTTCTTTCTCCCTCTTTTTTTCCGTTCTCTCATACCTTCTCTTTCTTATCCCACTCCGTCACGTCAATCGCTATTGCATTATATGTACTCATGAATTCATGTAGAAGCAACTCGAAAACGTCAGATGTGAAACATCGAAATAATTTTGTATAAGTTATATGCATAAAAGAACAGATTACGATAGGAATCAGATATGGAATAATGAAAAGATAAAGCTTTACAAATTTGTTCCATAAAATAATGACTACGAATTGTAGGTTTATATTCAATTATATAACGTGGCGATACATCATCCTCTCGTTATATACACTTTTGCATCTATACTTCACATTGCGTTGACGACCGAGTGGTCTAAGTATTGAACCCTGGTGTGCCGTATTTCTGGGTTCGAATCTCAGAAGTTACTCCTGTAACTTCTGAGGCTGTTTTAATTTCTTTATTCACAATAGGCGAATCAAAATAAGCGCTACGCCGCCTGGTGACAATCAGAATAACTAAAAATCTTGACGTAGTTCTTACGTTCTCCTTTGGTTTGTGTTGACTTTTTACAAATATTTATTATTTGCAATCATTTTGAAAGCTATGAGTCGTTCGAATCGTTATTGTTCAGTTCCTCGGTGTTCTTCCTGGGCAAAGAAATGTTGAAACGTGAATTTCCATGCTTTTCCTCCAGCTGGTGATAAATATCGTGTTTGTGTAGAAGGGTAAAAGGAATACTCCTAAAGTCTCTACTTTGTGTGATCTGATTACAGATAGTGCTCTAAACAGTTTCACTGGTCTCAATAATATAAAACTATTAGATACAATAGTAAAAGCAGTACAATCTGTTTACAGTGATCAACGGTCACATAGATTAACAATCAAACAGCGTATTGTTTTAGTATTGACAAAATTGAAATGTGACCATATCTGTGACATTATCTCTTTTATTTGGCATTTCACGAAAATTATGGCTAAAAAATATTTATGAAATGCTATACCCATTATGAGTAGAGTTCTTCGTCGTGTCATAAGATTCCCAGAATATTCTGAAATACAGAAAAACATGCCAAAATGTTTTGAAAGTTTTCAAAATACTCGAATCATCTTAGATCTGTACAGAAATTTTTATACAGAAACCAAAGTGCCTTTGCTGCAGGATCAGGTTTTACTCTCAGTATAAATCTAATAACACAGTGAAATTCATGACAGGTGTTTCTCCTGGAGGTTTAATTACTTCTATTAGTGAACCATATGGGGGAAGAGCATCTGATAAAACGATTTTCCAACAAAGTGACTTAATTTTAAAATTAGAAAGCTCGCAGGATGCTATTATGGTGGACAAAGGTTTCTTGATAGATGATATTTGTCAACAGTTTAAAATAAAGTTGATCAGGCCACCATTTTTGAAAGACAAAAAACAGTTGACTACAGAAGAAGCATTATTGAATGCCAAAATATCAGCTGCTAGAGTACATATTGAACGAGTCAATCTGAGAATTAAGATATTCATCTCATGATCTAACCTAAGATTTCTCTCAATTTGGCTACAAAACAAATGATGATAATCACCTACCGCCTCAATAGCAATGAGAATACATATACAGTAACACACTTGTTCACTAAAGAAGCCTGAAAAGTCTTTATATTTATGGTAAAATTATATTTCAAAAACACAAATAAACACACAACAAATACAACATAAATATTCCAATGTCAATATTTATAGTTCTACGACTGGCCACATTGGCGCTGCATTCTTATATTCAGATGCCTATCTCGTAAGAGCTCTTAGCCCCACATTTCAATATTAATTATTTCAACTTGGATTAGTATAAGTTATCACTTCTGTCTTGCGCCCCGACACGAACATGTTTCGTTTTCGCAAATTGTGGTTCTTCTATATTATCCGAGAGAACTTCGTTGCTACCTGGTGTCCCATGACACCGTTTTTTTTGTCCTAAATATCAAATAAATTTACCGATATAGTTTGATTTACCATGGAGGACACTAATTGGAATCATTAAAATTTTTTTTTTCTTTCAATAGAATTATTTGCCGTTTCACATTTTCCAATAAACGCTATTGCTTCATCTACCGAAAGTTTTGTGTTTCTCTATTTCATATGACGAAAATATTGAATTGTGGAAAAGAACGGAAGAAACAATTTTCGCTCTCTTCCTCTTGATGAATAGTTCACCTCACTTTCGTTCATATCAGCTACCGATTTTTCAGAAGTAGTTGTCGCATTTATCGATGTTTATGTGGGCAAATCCACAAACGTTGATTCGCCTTCTTATTTTGCTTTATGTAATCTTGAAGCACTGGCACAGAATGTGTGGTTATGGTGACGAGGGTCGCTGTTGGATGCTGATAGATGTTGGCTTTCGTAATGGGAGCAGTTGATTGCCTCGCAGTTCGAATGCTATGGGTCTAAGCGCTCCGTGCAATGCACTTAATGAACTCGTACCAGCAAACCACACCGGGAGGTAAATGCGCGAAATCGACAGAAATGGAATGGGGGAAAATCAAGAGGAGGCTTTTACTGTTTTGGGCTTATATTATTTTGAAGTAAGTAAAATCGTTGAAATGTTGAAGTATGCGTTTGATGAAAAGGGTAATGCTAAAGGATTTAGATGAATCAAATTGAAAGGGCATCTTTCTCATTCATGAATGATGCGAGTAAATCTACTTGATAGAGATTCTCATGAGCAGGATTTTGAAGTTCATTCCTCAGATATTTCTTTCCTCAATTCTTTATAAATAAGTTTTTCCAGTTGCCATATGAAATGAATAGATAGGTACCATATTAATCTCTTGTTCATCAATTCAGACTTGATATATTTCAGTGAATTATCATGAGAATTCTTTGATAGATATAATTTGAACAAGTTATTTAATGATAACATGTAAGGAACAGTATTATTTTTGCCTAGAGATTTTGGTTCTAAATAATCTACACAAGAATTCCCAAGTTGCCAGTTGAATAACAAATTAATTCACATTATTTGTCTTAATCAACATTATTTCGATTAATCATTTCAGTTTTGATCGAATCAATGAATTCTCATGAGAAATGAATTAAAAGAGGACATTTAAACAAGTAGTTTATAGATGACAGTTCAAGTAATAGTATATTATTTCATAAGGAGGAGAAGTGTCACTTTTCATGGCGAGCGTGAGCTTACGTAATTGAAAGCGAGCCATGAAAAGTCACTTCTACTCCGAATGAAATATATTATTTTATTTTCAAACTTTTTGAAATTCATAAAAATCTGAATATCCATTTTTGGATTGATTCACATTTACGCATAATTCTATCCACTTACGATCGTTATGAATTATGGAACATTTGCCTAGTTACGGTTGCAACGCAAAATTGATTGTGACAGATATAAAGTAAAATAATTGATAGTTATAATTCGCAACCTGGTGAGAAGTGGTTGAAAGTGAAAATGACGTTTGAATTGGAGAATTTTTTGTTCATGGTTACCAATTCATCTTTTGCATAGTAACACTTTTCCTGCCGCCGGCCGGAAAAGTGTTGCATAGCAACACTTCTCCTCCTAGGCGGAGAAATAGAACTTTTCGATAATCCTGTCAATCGAGAAATGACGTTATTATTGTACGTTTGAAAATAAAATAGTATATTATTCAACGAGGGGTAATGTAGGTCATAACTCACGCAGATGAAGTTTGCATCACGAGCTGCAGGCGAGTGCTGTAATTCATCAAGTGAGTTATGTCCATTACCTCAAGTTTAATACTATTCTTTATCTACGACTATAACAATAAATACTAAGATACAAATTCACAATAATTAGGTAGTATTAACTTAATTGGAAAACGTCAGAATTATTCAAGTGACATTAGCAGATGAGTGATGGACGATCTTACTTGGGATCTTAGTAGACTATATAGTGAGTTATAGCAATGAGTTATTATTACTCACGCTGTTTGGTAATAGATACTATTAGTTATTGCTAAAACGCAGTTGAATAATGAATATATTATTCAATAGGAGTAGATAAATGCTTTCAAGTTCTGCCTAGCAATGTTCGTTTAAGTATTACTCTAAATAATGAAAACATTCGTTATTCAGCTAAATGGAAATGATAAGTTAATTATTCTTTGTTTTGAAATCTCGCTACGATGAAATGAAGACTAAATGCAAATTTTCAATATCGGATACATTACTGCAGCGGTTTAAAATTTTAAAATATATAACGAGAAAAACGTTCCATGCAAAAAAATTCCAAACCTGTGGCAAAATATGTGGAAATTGATTTTAAATCATCTGATCGAAATTAAGCATTCACGGGTTTTAGAAGAACTAAAAAAATGTTGAAAGCATCCCCAGCCAAATGAGCATCCAACCAAATGGGCTGAAATTTGGTATATGTAGTTTTCAAGGCAGAACTAAACTATCAAAATTTGGGTATATTTTTTCAACAGCGGTTTTTTTGTGTAGATATTTCTTGTTTTTTTGTAGTTATCGAACATCTGTTCAACTCCACAGCTTCTGCAGTTTGAGTTAGAGGATTGAAATTTGATGGGTAGATTAAATTCATGTTGAAAAACTGTGTTTAAAAAATTTTTTATTTTATTTTGAATAAAATGAATTATTTTCCAATTTTTAGTACGGTTTGCTATTAAAATGTGGTTCTTCAGTAGGTACACGATGCACTGCGTTGTTAAACTATAAACCTGAGATGTTTCTCCTTCCTAGGAAATATTTCTGAGAGGATTCAGAATGAATACGTGTTAGAAATATTTCTAAAAATTCTTTTTCCAGGTTTTTATTAACAATCTACGTAGTTGCATAATTGAAATTTTTAATAACTTTAATGGAAATTATTTCTTCCATATTTTAATATCCTATCATTTAAAAAAACTTTCATGAAAATATGCGTTGTTTATAAGAGAAATAAATTTTTTTATGATTAATTGAAGTGTTTGATTTTGCAACTACTCAAATTGTCAGTAAAAAACTGAAAAATGAATTTTTTCCAATTTTTTCAAAGGAGATCTACTCTGAATTCATTCAAGAATAACTCAAAGGAAGAAGAAAAATCTCATATTTATAGTTTAACAAAGATCACACTTGCAATGTTCATGTTAAAGCAGCAAAAAAGATTTTAATCAACTATTGCACTTGGCGGCTGATTTTTATTCATACGCCTGTCCAGTAAGTTACGCATGCCAGATTACCTGCTTTCGGACGTATTTGAACCCCCCTGGAAAAATTATAAATATTGGTCGAACACTTTCGGGTGGCGAGATTTTCTTTTCTGAAACTTCCTCCTTTTTGGAATTTATTTTTTGATTTCAATAATTTCAATTTGTTTGAAGTATTTGCAAAAAGATAAATCCTGCTTTTTTTCAATTTTGCGATGGGAGCATTATTTTTTTTCACATATCATCTACATGCTAATTCGAATCGAAGGACACCTTTAATATTGTTCCGAGATTGCTGGGAAAAGGTGAACAAAAAAGCACTTGTTGACTAGACTAATGAGTGGATTACTTAGAATACTGATTGTAGGATGAAGTTGAAAATTGTCAAAAAATTTGCTTTTGATCTAAACCTTAAATTGAAATATTATACCTAATATTATTGAAAAGGGATCAATGCATTGGGATTCGTAACCATCCTCCAGAAAATATGGACTCACACAACTCATCATATTTTACTTACTGATGAGAGAAAAAACGTTGAAATAACAGCAGTTTCATGGGATTAAAATTTCACTTCTACTCTGAGATTAAATCTGCATAATGAAATCTTCTATGCATCCAGATCTAATCAATTGTTGAAAAGTGTGAAATGGATTGAAAATGAAATATAAGTATTATTAGCAGGTTTTCATACATATATATATATATATATATATATATATATATATATATATATATATATATATATATATATATATATATATATATATATATATATATATATATAATGTATGTATGTATAAGCTTATGTATTTTAGCGTTGTTTACACGATAACGGACGCAATTATGGAACAATAGTGTTGAAAGTTTGTAAGTAGGTAGTTTCGTATGATATCTTGGATGGGATTGTTTTCGCTTCGAATTGGTTGGGGGGTGGACACCCCTGGGGAAAAACAAATCTTGTTTACACGATAGAGGTCACAATTTTGAAGCAATAGGCTTAGGTATAGAACATAATACATAAAATCTGCCTAGAATATTACGTAGAACCCAAAAACGTATTAATATACAGGGTATCCCATTTAAAATAAGCAAGTTGGTATCTACTTCCGGTATAACCGGAAGTGCCACCATCTTGAAAATTTTAGTCGAGTTGCCCCTATCCACATTAGTATACTGTCAAATTTTCAAAATTTTTCTATGTGTAGTTTTCCATATACGGATCACGTTCTTTCCCGGTGGGACACCCTGTATATATAAATATATATATATATAAATATATAAATATATAAAAAAAAATATATATAGATATAAATATATATATATATATATATATATATATATATATATATATATATATATATAATGTATGTAAGTATGTATAAGCTTATGTATTTTAGCGTTGTTTACACGATAACGGGCGCAATTTTGGAACAATAGGGTTGAAAGTTTGTAAATAAGTACTTTCGCATGATATCTTGGATGGGATTGGTTTTGGTTCAAATTGGTTGAGAGGTTGACCCCCCTGGGGGGAAATAAATCTTGTTTACACGTTAGAAGGCGCAATTTTGTAGCAATAGGGTTGAATGTTTTTACCCAGATAGTTTTGTATGATATCTTGAATAGGATTGGTTTTGGTTTGAATTGGTTGGGGGGTTGACCCCTAGGGGAAGAAATAAATCTTGTTTATATGATAAAGGGCATAATTTTGGAGCAATAGGTTTGAAAGTTTGTGAGTAGGTAGTTTCCTATGATATATTGAATGGGATAGGTTTTAACCCGTAAATGGTAATATCCGTCTGTAGGACGGGTTAGCTTAACACTTTTGCCGCTAGACGGCGTAAACGTCAGGTTGAAACCTCCACCTTCCAGCTATGATTCAGTTGATCCATCACCTTGATTGTGTTTGTTTACCTCTGATGAAGGTTTCGTGCTTCACTATAAATTTGCAATTTGAAAATAAGTAACACCGCTTTTGGGACGGATATTACTCCAAAGGTAAGTAATTGCTCCGTCTCTTAGACTAATGTTACTGGAAGTGTCTATAATGATATCCGCCCATCAGACGGATATTACTTCAAATGTTTGTATTTTTGTCCGCCTGACAGTCGGATGTTACTATAAACGTTTGCCATTATGTTCGCACTTCTGATCAAATATAATTTTTTTACGAACTAGATTATTTGCCTTCTAGTTTACAATTCCGTTTTTTTGTTTACAGATAAAAATGTCTAAAAAATGCCAAAATATACCTTCAAATGTGTCTGAAAGGACCAAACGAATTATGCAGCTTTGCATGGATGATATACCAGAAAGTGACGCTGAAGTTGGCTCTGATGAATCATATTTAGGCAGTGACCACTGTTTTTCTTCGGATCACGACAGCGATCCTGAAATTGACATCAAGGACTACTCCATTAGTACTAGCAGTGATACTAGCGGCGATGATGAAACGCCACAGCAACCTCCAGCTCCCAATCGACCGTCGATTTATCACGGTAAAAAAAATTGTTTTTCTTGGGATTCAGAAGCTCCTAATAAGAGTTCGAAAACGTCGGAAAGAAATATTATAAAAATCAAATTGACTGCTATAAAAGGCCCTGCTTTACAATTGATTAATCCAACTGCTGAGGATGTCTTCAGATTATTTTTTACGAGAGACATTCTTCAAGAAATAGTAGTCAACACTAACAAAAAATTAGAAGAACTAAGAGCAAATTTGAAAACCCCAGATTCTTCATCTTATAGGAATACAAACTTAGACGAAATTGATGCTTTGCTAGGCCTTTTGATTCTATGCTCGATTTTTAAATCTGGTCGTGAAAGGCTGTCATCAGTTTTTGCAACAGACACTACTGGTCGTCCAATTTTTCGTGGAATCATGTCCCTAAAACGATGCGAAACATTGTTATTAGCTTTGCGATTTGATGACTCATTAATTAGGAGTGAGAGGCAAAAAACAGACCCTGCAGCAGCCATTTCCAACATTTTCAATATATTTATTTCAAACTGCCAAGCTGTCTATTCAATAGGAGCCCATGCATGTGTTGATGAAACACATTTTCGGGGAAGATACCCATTCCGCATGTATATGCCGAATAAACCGGCAAAATACGGTATCAAATTGATATGTTTGACGGACGCCCACAATTCGTATCTATTAAATGCCTATATCTATGCAGGTAAAGACAGTGATGGGAAAAGTCTCACAAAAGACGAACAAAAACTACTGAAACCGACTCAGGCTGTGATTCAAGTTGCTCAGCCAATCATCAATACAAACAGAAATATAACAGCTGACAACTGGTTTTCGTCCATAGAACTAGTTCAGGAGTTACAGAAGCGAAAACTGCATAACACGTCGGCACGCTGAAAAAAAACAAGAAAGAAATACCGCCTGAGTTTTTTCCTAACAGACAAAAGGAGGCTGGATCATGCACATATGGATACACAAAGAATATGACTCTCCTTTCTTATATACCTAAAAAGTATAAGGCAGTTATACTTATTTCCTCTATGCATAACTCAGAGTCCAGGGATAGAGGGAACGACAAACCCGAAATAGTCTCATTTTACAATGCCACTAAATCCGGTGTTGACACTTTAGACTACAAGTGCCGTATTTATTCAACAAATCGGCGTACCAGAAGGTAGCCATTGGCAATTTTTTACCACCTCATTTCTTTGGGCTGTTCCAATAGCCATGTTTTATTTTCAAATATACACAGCACAACAAAAACTGACAGATTTAATTTCCTGAAAGAAATTGGATTTAGTCTTATCAGAAGACACATGGAGACTCGACTCAGAATACCAAATTTGCCTGAGGAATTAAAAAAAATAATAAAACAATCCATTCATCCAGAAGATAATAAAGAAGAAGAACCTTGTCAAAGCAAGAAATTAGATAAAAATAAAAAGTGACAGATTAGAGAAAAAGAAAGAAAAAACTGTCGTTACTGTCCGTACACGAAAAATAGGATGACTAATTTACAAATGTGTAACAAGTGCGATACACCCTAATTGTTTGGAATGCCTCCAAAAAAAAATATGTAATATGTGTGTACAAAATTTGTAACTTTGTTTTTCTTTTTAATTGATTCCGAATCATGTATATATAAATCTTCAAATTTTATTTTATTACATTTTTAAATATTAAAAAATTCTAATTATATCCCAATTTTCGTTTGTCTTATATTATATTGTCATAAATTATTTTTGTTTGTGTAATTCAATTCGTTTGTGATCCTTATTGATATTTTCATATTTAATTTAATAAAGTTTTAGTAAAAATTAAACACGAATTTTTTACTGGACTTCTATACCCTAAATGCAGAAGACAAAAAAACTTGTCTCATAGACGGATGTTAGTCTCATAGACGGATGTTACTGGGAGTGTGAGTTGGAGGGATGTTACCACTTACAGGTTAATGCGAATTGGTTGGGGGGTTGACCCCTCAGGGGAAATAATTCTTGTTGACACGATAGAAGGCGCAGTTTTGGTACCATAGTGTAGGTGGGTAGTTTCGTACGATATCTTGGATATTTATTTTGATATGAATTGGTTGGAGGGTTGACCCCCTGGAGGAGGAAATAAATCTTGTTTGCACGATGAAGGGCGCAATTTTATAGAAATAGGGTTGAAAGTTTCGTATGATACCTTGGATGTGATTGGTTTTGGTACGAATTGGTAAGGGGGTTGATCCCCCGGAGAGGAAATAAATATTGTTCACACATTAGAGGGCGTATTGTTTTTTTATTTTGGAAAAAAAATCATAATTTAATGAATATAGTTTTTAAACTGGATACGTTATGAAAACCTGCTCTTCTAAAGCAGCTCGCTGCGATAGAGTTTTTTTCATTGTTTATGATTACTTTTCATTCTTTACTCAATAGTATAGATCTAGTTTATATATCCGTTTTATTTTCATCATAACCTCTCAACTAGTTCAACTCTGTTTTCACCTTGAGGACGACCATGTCACTTCAAACATTGTCGTAACAATTAACTCAATACAATTATTGTTGTCTTCTATTGTGGAAAGCACTAAACATGCACTATCTATTAATTAATCATTTTATTGTTCTGCTGATAACGGCACCGATCCTTGTTGTCCAGGTATATTCATAAAAAATTCCAGAAACTATAATATTTCTGCTTTTAAACATAGTGGATGCGCTTGCGCTGAAATTAGAAGAACAGTTAAAAGTATTATTAATTTTATTCATAAAATTCAATGGATCAAATTCTATCCCTCCGTTTTAGTTTTCACAGACGTCCGGGAAATTTCTTGTGAAATGAAATATTTTTTAATATTCGCAGAATCCGACTCGCCGCGGTATGGTGGCATTCCAGAAAGTCACCTGACGCGAGCACATTCAACGTGAACTAGAGGTGGCTCCGTTTGACGTATCACGCATAAGTCTTCATTATGAATTTTTTAAATTTCTAAAACGTAACGATGTGAAATTAATAGTGTTTTAACAGTTTTGCGTGATTAGTGATTCCTGACATACAAACCAGAAATCATAATGTTTTAGATGAATAATAAGATTTTAATTCGGCAAGTTTGTTATTTATAAATTATTCATTATTCAGGTATAAACTGAAGAAAGCATGTGTTATACGTGAAATTTTTTCTGAATTGTCATCATGGAAATCATATTTATATCAAAAATAAGTTTCGATTGAGCAGTCCTAAAAAAATAACTTATACTTAGCTAAACGCGCAATAAATATGATAACCCATAGATATTTTACACCTCTACACCCCTAAAAGGCACTTTCTCAGCAACTCAATACACGTACAAACTTCCTACCCACTAATAACAATATGTAGGGTGTTCAGTAGTGTCAAACTTTGTAATGATGCATCTGCCCACCACGCCCTTGCCCAAAGTTTGGAGATGCCAACATTTTGACTGAATTCAGGCAAATTTCAATAGTTTTGTTCCGCATCTAGAAACACCCCAGGTACTTAATTTCCTCTCATTCGGTCTGATAGAGGCCGCTTAAAAGCCAATATATATATCCTTCCAGTACACGGGTGGAAAAAAGTTGCGCCAGTACACGGATCGAGTCTCTCAGACCCTAACTCAATATATTTTTTTCTATAAAAAATTTCTTTTTCTTGTTTCATTTATGTTTTATTTTGAGTTATTGAAGAGTTTTCTTTAACTTAAATAATGAAAAAGCCAATTTTCTCAATTTTTTATATTTTTAATAATTCAAATTAAAATTAACTCTTTTTTTAACATTAGTATCAAGAACAATAAAAAATGATTAAAAAATGCCTGAACAAACAATGTTGTTCATTGTTATGTTAGGATTCTTCAAACAAGAGATCATATTAACTTTACCAACTAAAATAAGACAACTAATTCAACATCAGGAATAAAAAAGATCATATGAAATATCTACTACTTTTGCTCACTACATTCGGAACAAAAAATCACTACATGCGCTAAACATTAGAAATTATTACATTCTTTACAGCAGGTGATATTTTATTTTACGATCTTCACAATATTTCGTGTTCTTAAATTTCTACGAATTCGGGATCTAAAATTTCAACGAATTCGAGATCTAAAATTTCTACGAAGTCGGGATCGGCAATCATCATCGGTATCTACTTCGACATCGGTTTTAAGTTCCTCGAACAATTTACCAAGTCTATTGACTTCAACTTCATAAGAATCCATAATAAAACAAAATATAATGTGTACTTGTCCAGGAAAAAAAAAATATATCTGTATGTATATATATATATATATATATCTGTATGTATATATATATATATATATATATATATATATATATATATATATGTATATATACATATATATATATATATATATATATATATATATATATATATATATATATATATATATACGTATATATATATATATATATATATATTTATATACGTATATATATATATATATATATATATATATAAATATATATATATATACATAAATATAAATATATATATATATATAGATATAGATATATATATATATATATATATATAAATATATAAAAATATATATACATATATATATATATATATATATATATATATATATATATATATATATATATATATATATATATATATATATATATATATATAAAATCAGATATGGAACCCATATTGTGAGTCGTTATTTCGAACCAAATAACGAGGAATAACGCTTAAATTTAAACTCAACAAACCATACAATTTCGAAACTGTATGGTCGACATTAGTATTTTCTTCCTGGTTCTTCACATTTTGACAAATCTTGATTATTATTGTAAGTATGACACGAGTAGTTTTTTAGTGTAATTGTATGTTGTATTATTAAATTTGATTGTTTGATCGTTTGATGATCAGTGATCCTTTCTTTTGTTAATTGTTTTATGATGATTGATACTATATTGATTGTAATTTCCTCATCCAGCCTCCGTTTTGAGCTGAAGATGA
Organism: Cynegetis impunctata; assembly: GCA_030704885.1. NCBI lineage: Eukaryota > Metazoa > Arthropoda > Insecta > Coleoptera > Coccinellidae > Cynegetis > Cynegetis impunctata. The sequence goes on along the minus strand of JARQZK010002201.1, from coordinate 13,849 downwards.
GATGCTAGGCAATCTCGAAACCGGTAATCAAAATCAATAAAATTTGAAAGGATTGTTGAGTTTAAATCTAGACGTTTTACCTCCTTATTTGGTTCGAATGTATATATATATATATATATATATATATATATATATATATATATATATAACATATATATATATATATATATATATATATATATATATATATATATATATATATATATATATATATATATATATATATATATATATATGGTAGAATACAGCTAAAAAAGATGTTCTGCATCGACTGGTATTTCAATTATTCATACTTCTCACTGAAAAAAATTGAGAAAACTAAAAATGGAGCTGTATCGATACTTTTGCAACAAAATATAATCCAAATGTATGTGAGTGAAGAAAATTTTCTTCTTATAATTATAAGCGATAGAGTTCACAAAGTAATGAGTTTTGCTTCTTTCAGCTTTCAATGTTTTTCAAATATCAACATTCATTCACAGCTTCAATATCGCTTTGGATAATTGATATAACACTGACATCGCTACCTTCTACAACAAAGCTTTCGGAGCAATATCAATATGACTATCACGGCTATTGATCCCGGGTATATTATTCTGTTAGCAGTAATTTTCAAACGCCTACAGTACTTTCTACACTCTACAACGCCTTTAAGTAAAAACAGATAACATTCGATGTGAAATAGACCTTCAGGATATGAGTATTTCACAAGAAAAGATGATATGTCAAGAAATAACTAACGTGACAATTTTCCACATGATATAATACGCTGGAAGTATGTTACTAGAATATTCTGTATAATCTCGTTCTTCCGATATTTTGTCGTGTGATATGAAAACAAATAATCGGTTCTGCCCACCCCTAAACAAGAGAATTTTTATTTATTATTTTTATTAGAATAATTTTTTTTATTTTTCCAAAATGTTCTTCAATTAATATTCGTTTTTCAGAATACACTTCTGGGTAAAAAGAAAAATCTGTATCCTATTTTATTTTCACGTATATTTATTTTAGTACTATGTAAAAAACAAGGCCCCTCAAGAATTTGTTCAGTCCCCTCTAGAAAGCAGTGCTGGTTACGGTCCTGTTTTAACATACTCACACTATACTTACATCTAGCCAATAAAATTTTCACAATAACTATGATCATTTCCTTCATTATCTTTATTTTTTTTGAATATTTATAAGAATACTCACGTCCTTCACGTATTTCACTATGAAAGTCGAAATTGATGTAATTTCCAAGTATTTCTTCAAATTTCAAGCCCAAGAGAGCTCTAGAATATTGTGTGAAAATATTTATTTTGAAGTACAGCAAAAGTATCATATGCAATAAAAAAGTTCAACTATTTCCAAATCGCTATGTGGGCCCAATAAATATGGAAGCAATTTGATTGGTTCGGTGATAAATATATTCTTTGTTTTGTTTATTGAGTTATACGTGTTCTTATGTGTGTACTATCTGCTATTAGTTATATAATATATATGAAGGCTATATTTATTTATTGTATCACGCTTATTATTACACATAACAAGACGCGCTTTTACGTATTCATAAAACTCTGACTCAGTAAACTCTAGACAGCGTCAGACAAAGACGTAGTAACTAGTCGGGACACATATTCGAGAAGTGAAATATATATTTCATTCGAATGAACAAGTCAACAGCATATCTAATAATAAGTTGGATCTCTTTTTTACGCAATTTCAAACGAAATGGAGTTCTACCGTTTAATTATAGTACTTATCACACTCATTGACTTGCACTAAGTTGATAAACAATTAGAAACTTTACACCATAGAGAAGAAAAAGAATTTTGTTAAATTAACTTGGTGGTGAGGTTTACTTCTATTATATCGTTATCCAAAAATTTCTATCATCGGTCTTAATTTTTCATGGTCATTTGCTCGACTTTTGAAGAATTTGAATAGAACAAAGACACAGCTTTGTTATAATGAAAAATTAAAAAACCTTTACTGATATGTATCACGAACTATCATTGATGGTAGTAGCGTATGGTGTAGGTGCATGTCTACCGACCATTTATTCCTTTATGAATAGTTGTTCTCAAAGTTGCGAAATAGGTAGCAGCGGCTGTTACAGAAGGTATCCCCATGGTTACGCATTGGGTTAACACATTCACATCTGTTACACCTAGCTCAATTTACTCAATTCATTGTGCTGTTTATGGATTATGCATCTTCAGTACTGTAAAACGCAGACAATTTTCACTGTAAGATTCATATTTCACATTTTCACAAAGTTTTTTTTACTCCCAGAGCGGAGAAAAGATACTGCACAGCTTGCATTTCTTGAACATTAATGAGAAAATCAAATCAGTAGCTTATTTGTGAAACAATTAATATTTTTCGAAATTAAACCATAACATATCATAAATATTTTATACGAATTCTATTATTGCAACAACAAACATTTTTCAAACATTGAATATTTTCTAAATTTTTGAACGTTCATATAAAAAAAAGTATAATTTTCAAGCTGGAAGAAATGCTTTCTGTTTTTAAACACATAGCTCTGATTAACTGATGTCAAACAACTTAGTTCATTTCAACATAACAGTATACCTAAGCGTAATTTTAATAGAATGGAATAGTTTGTGCTGTAGGAATAGTCAATTTAACAGAAGGTGAAATATTTTGTTAAGCTATTATATCTATTGAACTAATTTATATTCTTCTGTTCAGTTTTAACTAGAGATTCGGGAGTTGAGTGAATAACTAAAAAAATGTATCATAAGGTTATTCAGTTTGACATATATAGTGTCAATTAATATTTCCCAGATCTTCTGGTGTTTAACATTCGACTAATCTTGAAAAAAATACTTGGAAAATACAATAAAATTTATTGAATAATATTTCAAATTTTGAGGCTATTATTGTATTTCTAGGGCTGATTAAATGTTCATCTGGTATTTATAACTGACATCACAGCGAATACTCTAAAAATCAATTGGTGAATAACTGTTTGGGGCTTCTGGCCTTTTGCTTTGAAGATTTCAAAAGTTTTCAGAAGTTGTTGTCTTTTAGCCTATGTATGGTATGTGAAACTAATGCGGGATTTAAATCTGTGAAGTATTTTTTTTCTATAAAATATTCGGATAGACCTGTACAAATCTTCTTATGACGAATACATTTTTCATGTTTATTAACTTTGATATTGATGTTGCGTCCTGTTTTTCCTAGATATATATATATATATATATATATATATATATATGTATATATATAAATATATATATATATATATATATATAAATATAATTATAAATATATATATATATATATATATATATATATATAAATATATATATATATATATATATATATATATATATATATATATATATATATATATATATATATATATATATACATGAAGCATTATGACTACAATTGATTCGAAATCCGCCACTTTTTGACGCCGACCGGTTGTCTTTCTTCATTATTGACTGCATATCAACGTATATTTTGTCTTTTTCCAATTATTGTATTTACTTTATGCAAAGCGGATCTGTGCAAATTTTATCAGTAATATTTTTGTTGGTATTTAAGTAAGGGAACATTTGATTAAATAACAGTCTTCCTTGTTTGCGATGAATCAATATAATATAAATAACTTGATTAAGGAATCAAGTCAATCAGCTAATCACTACTATACATTGAAACTGTTGAATAAAATCTTTATAGAAGAAAATACCAACAAATATCCCAAATTTCATATCATTAATTTATAATCCAAATATTACTGACAAAATTTGTATCAAATTAGCCATGAATGAAAAAAAAAACAATAACTATATTTATGTTCTTTTTTAGTCAATAATGATGAAAGAACCGATCGTTGAGAAAAGTGGTGCATATCAAGTGCAAAATGTTGTTCAACCTTAGTTTCAATTTATTTATAGATTTACATCGGCCTTATCAATTCGAAATTTGATTATATATTTTACACGCCCTTTGCTCGCATACTGCAATCTCTGATATTCGTTTTGGTGAAACCCAGGACCACACTAACGTTTTCCTCATTGCACTATGCCGTAAATCAGGCGACATTTGTTGGAAAAGAAGGATGTTCCAACCATTCATCAAACTAATTGGAGCTTCTTGTTACTATTAATAAATATATCATTTTTTATTACTGTATTAGTGTTAGTAAATACACAAGTTTCAGTGACCAAGTTGCCTGAAAATGAGTTAAAATTAGTTTGTAGCTAAGAATAGGATGCATCTCACAATACGACCCGATGTGACCCGGGTTTCAGGATCTGGCAATCTAAAAACGACCTGTCCCTGTCAATTTTTTGTTACTTAACACCAGAAGCGTATCTGTTCCGAATGGATGCATTCATCGTATTATTGACGACGAAATGTGAAGGGAGAATAAGAGATACTTAACCCGTTCTTTAGTCCTATTTCCCGAGAATATAATATTATACTCTATAGAAAGTCAACAGTGAAAGGCAGGAGTGGCTTTCAAATGCATTTTGTATTTCCTGGACCAAGATTTTTTAATTTTTCTAAGGTTTGATATTTATATATATATATATATATATATATATATATATATATATATATATATATATATATATATATATATATATATATATATATATATATATATATATATATATATATATATATATCCGGTAGATTTTCGCATCTGCAGCTGTCACCATCAAATAAAATGAGCTTAAATTTGGCATCTGGGGCTGTTCCAGACGCAGAAACAAACTTTCAAAATTCCAGTAAATTCAGTCAAAATATTGGCTCCTCTAAAATTGTGGAAATGAGTGCATAAACGGTAATTTGTCAAAACAAGTTTTCAGGGCTTGTGCACACCCACACCCCTCAAATTTGAGTATGATGGTTGAAAATTTGGACTTGAAATGAGAGGGTTGCAGGGAAGTGCTTTTTGATTGTATGAATTATTTTCTTCAGATGCCGCAAAATTTTAGGTTTTGGGCAACTCCATAGCATCTGCAGATTGAGTTTTGAAATTTAGTACGTCGATTGAGTTGACAAAAATCTGCTAGGGGTTTTAATTCTTCCTCTCGTCCTCAAAGATTTGAATGTAGATACGTCATATTTTTTTCTAAGGGTTTGCTTACCAGTGCAGCACTTTCAATTTGTCCTAGAGGGCTGATATAATGTAGGTAAAATATTTTCGAAGACTTTGAATCTTTTCCTCAACCGCCATTTATTTGTATAGAGATCCTATTTTTTGGTGATTTTTGAAGTTTTGCTACCTTCTCAGCTTCCTCAATTGAGCCAGAGTATTGAGAATTTGTACGTGAATTGAGTTCATGTAAGGAATAAATCCTTTGAGAATTTTAACTTTTTTCTTCAATCGCTTCTGTTTGAATGTAGAGATTTCATGTTTTTTCTTGGGTTCTTAGGTTTCGCTCACTTCCACAGCCCATTCAAGTTGATTTAGGCTACTAAGAATTGGTTTGTTAAAAAGCACAACGATGAGGCAAAAAACGCCGCAGTGGCGGAGCTCTGCTTCTTACGCTTTGTCGTACGTTTGTTCAGACAAAATTTCCGAGTGAACAATACTTTGTATATATAAATATATATATATATATATATATATATATATATATATATATATATATTATTTATATATATATATATATATATATATATATATATATATTATATATATATATATATATATATATATATATATATATATATATATATATACATATATATATATATATATATATATATATATATATATATATATATATATATATATATATATATATATATATATATATATATATTTATCTCTTCTCTGATTCGACTCAAATGTTTTATACCTATCATCTAGGAGCATAAAATCACCTTCTGACAAATATATGGGGTACTGTATGAGGCTCAATTATTTCAAAATGTATAAGACCTCAACCATGTCTTCACAATATTTTCCTCACAGTTATTGTGTATTAACCGAGTATATAATCATGCAGATTTTTTGATAAATTTGAATTGTTCAAATAACTTTCCTGGTAATCTTCTACTAATGTTCACAAGTGTTTCTTTGAAACAGAGTTATATTCTCAAATGTTGTATAACCTTCATTCATTCATTTATTCATTCAACGTCTGGCTACATCACAGGTAAGTGTATAACAAGAAATTACGTCATTTTTCTTGAATCTTTTGTTGCGCCTATGATTCTCTCACCAGAAGATCTAAAGATAATCCAAACATTGTCTGGCGCCTCTTGTGTTAGTTCATTTAGCATTACCCAGGGTGCGCCATGTGGAGAGGATCTAACTGTGAACCTTCAAAAAAAAACAAACCTTGTATTATGGATAATATGTAAAGTAGAACGTTCGTTCGCGTATGAATACGTGGAAATTGTTTTTTGCGAATTGATTTACCTCGGACTTATAAGTTTTGATAGTTTTATGTGTCCATTATGACCAAGGATATGAGTAGAATTTTTTTTGGCGTATGGCGTTATTCCAACTGCTTTCAAACTCTTTTTATCGACAAAACTGATGAGGTGCCTGGTTTCAGTCTGTAGTATGCGACCATTTCTACATTTCCAATATTTTTTTAATCATTGATGTGTATTTGATTGTTTCGGAACTCCTCAAGCGAGCTGACCCATATTTTTTGTGTGAAAAATTTGGAATTTTCAATCGAAGTATTATACTGATGCATTTACATTTATATTTTCTTCAGATCTTATAGATGATTACGACGCCACTGTCTCCTTTCCGCGATCTTGTGTTACTCAATGTGTTCGCCGAAACGTCTGGAATCAAACTGTTCGTTCGATCAGATCACTCCAAACTCCAAAGAATTTTTAAACTGGGTCGTACGTGTACAACGATTTTATTTTTGTAATAACGGAGTGGCATGTTGTGAAATCTGACGCTTTTGATGTCACCGCCGATGCTTCGATCGTAAACACCATTTGGGATAGGCTAACAGGGAGATAAATCCATTTCGCATCGGTTATTCAACTTGGCATACGAGAGTGCAAAGCACTGAAATGGAATCATACATATGCACATAATATGCTGGATGTCTATGCGGATTTTCGAAGGACGTAGAGTCACGTTTGGAAGTCTCTCCGCACCTCATTGTGATGGAAAATCGCGTTGTTTTTGGGCAGTTGGTTGAGGATATTGTTTGAAGTGGTTTTTGCAGTTATAGCAAAAATAAATGCTAGTAACTACCCAGGGATCGAAATTTGACCGCAATTGATTATATATTTGAGTTTAAATTTTATGTTTCATAATGATTACCTATATAAAATGGCGAATGCGCAGGACTTGTCATTCGCGTCTATTATTCAAGGTTGTTATAGTCAATTATTTTCTGAAAACTTCATAAAGAATTAAAAAACTAATTCTTCACAGGTTGAAATGAAAATATATTGAGTAAATGCGTTTCGACATAACATTGACTCCACCATCCCGTACTACATGATGGTATTACAGAACAATCTATTTATGTATACGAAAAATTTAACATAACAGAAGGGTTCCGAGAGAAACTAAATAACAATAAGCAATTCATTCAGAGTTATTGGTAGGTACATTGAACAGATTGAGGAGAGGAAAAGGGTTTACTTCAATCTGGTCGTTAACTAGGTTTCCGGAATTTTTATATTTATTGATGTATAGGGATTCTCAATAGTTGGTTTAGTGGAGACTATTTTCTAATTGTAATATATTATAATAGTGATTAAAGGTATGATTTTCTTAAATAACATGGCAAGCATAATCAGAGTCAGTTTTCTGCTTAATATAGCTACGATGGTGTTCGTGTATTCGAGTTTTGAAATTTCTAGTTGTACATTCTATACAGAATTCTTCACAATCGTTACAGTTGAGTCTATAAACACCAATAAGTTCGTTTTTTTGAATTTTTGATTTGCTGTTTTTAATCAATTTTCCAATACTATTGTTGGTTTTATATGAAACTTTGAAATTTTGTTTATGAAGAAACAATTTCAGGTTTTCGGAAGGTTTGCCCAAGTATTTTGAAACTTTTGATGTAGATGTATTGAGCAAAAAACTGTCCCTAATTATGCGTGCCATTTAATTCAAGAAAACCATATTTCTAAACACAATTATAAAATGTTACAGTCACAAAATAGTCTCCATAAAACCAACTGTTGGAAATTCCTATACATCAATAAAATATAAGAATTCCGGAAACTTACTTAACGACCAGGTTGAAATAAACCCTTCTCCCCTCTATAATCTGTTCAATATACCTACCAATGAATTGCTTATTGTTATTTAATTTCTCTAGGAACCCTTCTGTTAGGTTAAATTTTTCGTATAAATAGATTGTTTTGTAATACCATATTTTAGTGCGAGATGAAGTCAATGTTACGATGAAATGCGTTTACTCAATAGATTTTTATTTCAAACTGTGAAAAGTTAGTTTTTTATTTCTTTATAAAGTTACGAACATGAACTTTCACCAAGTTTATGCCAATTCAATTCAATTTTCTGAATAAAATATATTTCTAGAAGTTCATGTATGATCTAGAAAAAAATATTGTTGGTTTCTACAGTTCTAACAAGGAACAACAATACATATCCATATATATATATATATATATATATATATATATATATATATATATATATATATATATATATATATATATATATATATATATATATATATATATATATATATATATATATATATATATATATATTTATATTTTATATATATATATATATATTTTTATATATATATATATATATATATATATATACATAACATATATATATATATATATATATATATATATATATAATATATATATATACATATATATATATATATATATATATATATATATATATATATATATATATATATATATATATATATAAATATATATATATATATATATATATATATATATATATATATATATATATATATATATATATATATATGACAAAGTTTATGAGTTCTCGGCAAATAAAAAGGGGCCAACTAACGAAGAATCACAACCTTTTCGTTAATAATGTCTATATTTCGGATATAGATTATATCCTTCCTCAGGACTCTACAAATATACATGATATTAAAACATAATAAAAAATCAACAATATTCACAACTTACAACTAACTAGGCTGGATGTAAATTAACCATAACAGTAAATGCAGTGTATGTTGAATATAAGAGTCATCAAAATAGTATTTAATAAAAATTGGAACAAAAAAAAGAGAGCTGAATCTAAAATCGAAATTAACAACATAACCTTCCAACGTAACCGAAAGCAATAAAATGACAGATGTCAAGCAGGTTCCCAATATTACAGTAACCATAGATCAAAGTCTCCGTGTAAGAGGTGTCACCTAGATAAACAAACAGAGGTTATAGATGTCGTATGAATAATATGAAGTCCACACTAAAGAACATCAACAGAGAACAGAAAAACAAAACTTTTGATAGACAAACCACGATGAATTTTAGACAAAGAAACACCTGGAGCAAAAACACAATCAAAAATTCAGAGAAAGAAGATGACTATAGACACAACTGAGCCTTGCAATGTCAGTTCTTTTATTAACGTTGTTCGGATTATGATTTATATGGCACATCTCTAAAAAAATTCTCTTCTGACCATTAGATGCCCTATCCAGAATTTTGAAATTTGTGAAATCAAAACAATGTCCCATACTTGTCGAATGGAGTGCCAACGCACATCTATCCGGGTGAAGTCTGACATCACTCTTATGGAGAGTTATTCTTCTCTTGATGGTCTGAGATGTTTATTTGCCGAGAACTCATAAACTTTGTCATTTAAATTTTACGGCAATACTCCTTTTTCTATATATATATATATATATATATATATATATATATATATATATATATATATATATATATATATATATATATATATATATATATATATATATATATATATATATATCCTAGGACACCCTAGATATTAGGTTTTAGGTTTGATGACAAATGACACAGGATAAGTCAGCAATTTCGGAATGAATATAATCAATTATTTTCTGACATATTGAAGTTGAAAAATTTTGAAAGTTTCCAATATTTTTGTTGGCAAATTAAGAATGAGAGTTAGGAAAATATAACAGCAAAAAATTGATAGTGTCACTGAAAATATGAGGTTCGAAATTCGAATATTATGATCATTTATCTTACTTTAATGAAACATAATGCAATGGAATTTGATTCGCAATATACTATATTCTGAGAAGTATTCTGTAAGAAGTGAAATTTTTTTTCCAAGAATTTGCTTTTTTAATTTATTTTATGTTATTTTTCCGAACGTTTCTTATTAATTTTGAAATTTGAATAAATCCACATTGAAGTTTTCTCGATTTTATTATTTTAATTTAAATAACATTTAAACTAGACCTTTTTTTCCAAATTTCCTGATCAAATTGATCAAAATCTATCTGATCGAGAACAATTCAAAATTCGTGAACTCCAACTAAATGCGTCAAAAAATTTTCACTAGTTTCGATTGAAAATGACAAGTCATTAGCACAGAGCCAACTAGAACAGTGAGACCTTTCTTCCCACAGAAATTAACAGAAAAGATATTGTACACGACATATGTACATCGAAATTCACTCAAACTGTATCAATTCACCTTCTCGGAATATCCGTGGCCTTAGCCAATTATATTATTGACGTGATATAACTCATGTAACAGATGTTTGTAGGGAATACAAACAGGTAGATAAATCAGCGGCAATGTCGATCCACTTCATCAAGTTTAGCGTTTGCCAAGATCAACGGTGAAAAACAGTGAAATAGTGGTATCGATGTTGAAATTATTTCAAATCAGTATGTGAAGGTTACATTAGAAATAGAAAGTTTTGACTAACAAAATGTATATTTTTGTGTAGCTACTTATAGTGTAGCTAAAAGCTTGATATAATATATATATATATATATATATATATATATATATATATATATATATATATATATATATATATATATACATATATATATATATTATATATATATATATATATATATATATATATATATATATATATATATAATGTGGTCTGTAGACTCAATAAACTCTTTGTCTTTTTTTCAACTCAATATTTCGCCATTTATTTTACAGCTTCATCAGGAGTACTACAAAAAATTTTAAAAATTAAAAACTTCAAAATTTTTACATTTTCGCTTTCTCTTATATATATAATTTTATTTACAGTACTCACTTCTATGACGGTCCCACGGAAGAAGCAAATATAATATTTAAATACAAGAGATTGCCGTATGTTGGTAAAGTGACACAGTCAATTATGAACATATTCAAAAATTTTCCAGAAATAAAAATAGCAAAGTATAATACCCATAATAGCTCGAAACTATTTACTGAAATGAAGGATAAAACACCATTACAATATAAAAATAATGTCATCTATAGAATACCATGTATGGAATGTGACAGTAGTTACATTGGACAAACGCAGCAGTGGTTGAAACAAAGGTTGACGCAACATAAGAGTGACTGCAAAATAGGAAAGAATTCGTGTGCATTAGTCAACCACTATCAAAAAATGGGACATCATTTTAATTTCGACAATGTCAAAATACTAGAAACAGAATATAATTATAAGAGTAGGCTGTTTTTGGAAATAGTACACATAAGTCAAGATGTGAATGCAGTGAATTTTAAATCAGACACAGACCAACTGAGTGAAATCTATATAAATATTTTGAATTAAATCTCTTCGTTTTTCAATGTAGGCATTGTTGCCATGTGTTCGTCCCGTTGTCTTCAGTGAAAGGGAATTAATTGTTAGTTTAGATTTGTGTTGAGATGGTATATATGCATCCGATATATTACAACTAAGGACCAACTCTATTCTTGTGAGTGTCAAATGTTATGTGCTTTAAAATTGTATATGTCATTTTAATTGTGTAGAGTTATATAAGGGAAAGCGAAAATGTAAAAATTCTAAAGTTTTTAATTTTTAAAATTTTTTGTAGTACTCCTGAAAAGCTGTAAAATAAATGGCGAAATATTGAGTTGAAAAAAAGACAAAGAGTTTATTGAGTCTACAGACCACATTCCCGATAATACAAAGTGTTTCTATATTGTACAGATTGGTCGAAATTATTAAGTATTATATATAAATATATATATATATATATATATATATATATATATATATATATATATATATATATATATATGTATATATATAAAATGTTATAAATGTTAAGTTGTTTAGTTGTTTACCACAATCGATGGAAATTGATAGACAGACTGTTTCGCCCTTATTGGGGCTAATCAGTATCATCAATCCATCGAAAGTGATAACTAACCCAACATTTCATAGGTTCTTGTATTTTGCTTCTAGCAACACAATGGCATATAATTATGACTGACACAGCGTCATCAGTCCGAAACAATTGAACCACTGCTTTCAGACAGATATAGCAAGAACTCGTACGTCCTGACACCCGAAGGTGACTTCTATATCTTTTATAGTGAGTTTGCTACTTAATCAATTCAATATTTACACACCGCAAGTAGCAATCGCTACGAATTTTATCTAAAAGGCAAATGAATATAAGTAAGAACTCTTCGTGTTATCGAGACACGTCCGTAGAAGTTATAAATAAAATCAAGTGAAACTACGACAGTGAAACTAATCAAACAAATCTCCTAGCGGAACTGGTTATAAGAGTTCACGCAGCATCGAAATATCTCCATCTACCTTCTAAATATATATATATATATATATATATATATATATATATATATATATATATATATATATATATATATATATATATATATATATATATATATATATATATATATATATATATATATATATATATATATATATATATATATATATATATATAAAATAAGGTTGTATTTTTGGATGAATATTTATTTATGTTATTCAAGCCTTGATGCGAATCAAACGGAAGTCTCCACAAAGTGCAGCGCGATTGAGGAAAAAAGTTGAAAGCTACACAGGATCGTATTTTAACATAAACTCAATCTACTCACCAAATTTCACTCAATCAGGAGAATCTCTGTAGGCAAATTTTCAAAAACCTCAAGCAAGCTATAAATATCCTAAATATGGCGGTGGTTGTAATTCAGCTGAGTTTTGATAGTTTAGGAAACAATCTCAAATACCAACTAATTTGTTTCGATGGAAGGCGCTATGGATGCCGAAAATATATACATAAATATATATATATATATATATATATATATATATATATATATATAGATATATATATGTGTATATTTATATATATGTATATATGTTATATATATATTACTATATATATATAGATTATATAGTATATATATATATATATATATATATATATATATATATATATATATATATATATATATATATATATATATGTATATATGTGTATATATATATATAATATATATATATATATATAGATATATATATATATATATATATATATATATATTATATATATATATATATATATAATATATATATATATATATTATATATATATATATAGAATATATATATATATAATTTTTTTTTCGAAAATCATGAACCAGGAGCTCTAAAATTGCGCAGCAATAGTCAATAGTTCATATTTTCAGTAAAAATACTACTTTGAACAATTGAAAGCGATGCAAAAAATATAATTCATGCGTTGAACCAAACTTTGATAAGTGTAATATGGTATCCCTTTGAAACACAACAAATCTGGTTTTCAAGTGTTCGATTTCAAAGCAGTGGGGTGGCAAACATTTTTATCCTTTGGCGGACCATTTCATTATTCCTCTTCTCCCTATCCAGTT